>PVKH010013543.1:0-16821 GCA_004027955.1 Chaetophractus vellerosus | reverse complement strand
CCGTGGGGATCTCCTTGAAAGTTCATGACTTTAGCACACTTGGTCACTTTGAGGAAGCTAACAAAAAAAGTATGTATCTGCCATAGCTGTTTCAGAAACTGATGCTAGAGGCAACCATTGGACTAGGCAAAACCGTCATTAAGCTGTACCTCTGGTTTACTAATTTACTTTCATCATGGAAAGGAAAAGCTTTTAAGTTTTTCATTGCTTAACCAGTGCCACGTTTTAAGGTAAAACTGCTTTTTATAAAAGTTGGTATTTAAAAAGAGGGCTGGAAACAGATTTTGGTCTAATGTTGGTGCTTTGTTGTTTCATCCCTATTTTGTTAAATGAAATTTGAAATTGTTCATTATATCTAACCCTACTCTCAGTTTTTTTTTGTTTTTGTTTTTTTAGGAGGTACCAGGGCTTGAACCCAGGACCTAGTACATGGGAAGCAGGTGTTCAACTACTGAGCTACACCCACTCCCCAATTAGAGCTGTTTTTTTCATTTATGTTTTTTATTTGTTTTAAGGAGGTACCGGGGATTGAACCTGGGACCTAATACATGGGAAGCACGTACTCAACCACTTGAGCTACATCCACTTCTCCCCCCGTCCCCCCGTTTTCATATTAAAAAAAAAATCCTTTGAAATCTAGGTGGGGTGAGGCCAGGTGTTTTGACTGTCCATTTTGTAAGAATTTAGAAGAGGGTTGAAGATATGATTTTAGAGTCCCAGTATCTATGTATTTCTGTTTCTTCTTTACTGAATCATGACCTTTCCTGAATCTTTTTCTTACATTTCATTAAAGTTTACCTCTAATTTACCCTGTTGGGTAAGTGAAAGATGGGATAGGAGAGAATTTTGGGGGAGTAATAAATTACTTCTCAAGATTTAATGGAGTTAGGATAGCTTGGGTACTAAATGAAAGAAGATGTTGGCTTGCTTATATGTGATAGTTTTGTCTTGTCCTTGTTTCTAAAGACCTAGAATAGATAGTTGTAAATACAGTCTCATAAATTTCTTTTCCAAAGGAATCTTTTGATAGGCATCCACTCATTGGAGATTATTATCTAGTATCCTGTCTTAACTTTATCCAGTGTTTTTCAGATGTTGAATGAGACCCCTTAGGCTTGTTTCAGAATGTCATCCCCTTTTACAGCTGAATAATACTCCATTTTTGTATATATCATATTTTTATTCATCTGATAATGGACTCTTGGGTTGTTTCCACCTTTTGACTATTGTAAATAATGCTGCTGTGAGCGTTGGTATACAAATATCTGTTTCTGTCCCTGCTTTCAGTATTTGGGGGTATATACCTAGAAGTGAGTTTGCCAGGTCATATGGTAGTTCTATGTTTAACTTTTTGCAGAGCTACCAAACTGATTTCCCCAGAAGCCGCATCGTTTTACATTTCCACCAACAATGTACAAGGGTTCCTGTTTCTCTATATCCTTGCCAGCACTTAACTTTCTATTTTTTTAATAATAGCCATTCTAGTGGGTGTGAAGAGATGTGTCATTGTATTGATTTGCATTCCTCTAATGGCTAATAATGCTGACCATCTTTTCACATGCATATCTTTTTTGGAGAAATGTCTGTTCAAGTCATTTGTCCATTTTTTAGTTGGGTTGTCTTTGTTGAGGTACAACAACGAAAGGTTCTGGATTTTAAACCCTTATGAGATATATGGTTTCTAAATATTTGCTCCCATTCTGTAGATTGCCCTTTTTGCTTTCTTTCTTTCTTTTTTTTTTTTTTAAAGATTTATTTATTTTATTACATATCTCCCCTCCCCCCCGCTGCGGCGACGCGCCGAGACTGGTCACTGCGCAGGCGCAGCTTTCCCCGCTTGTGGGCGGCTTCTGCTTCCATTCACGGCCGGCTTTCAGTTCGCGGGTGGCTGGCTGCGCTCCATTCGCGGGCGACCTGCCCTGCCCGTGGCAGCTTTTGCCTGTCCGTGGCAGCTTTTTGCCCTGCCCACGGCGGTTCTGGCCCGCCCATGGCGGCTTGCCATTCTCAAGGCGGTCTGCCCGCTAGGAGAGGTCCCCAGGAACCGAACCTGGGGCCTCCCATGTGGTATGCCGATGCCCTATCCACTGGGCTATCCAGCTGGCCCCTTCCTTTCTTGATAATGTCCTTTGATGTACAAAAGTTTTTAATTTTTTTTCCTTTTTTTTTTTAAGATTTATTTATTTTTTATTTATTACATATCCCCCCCTTTCTGCTTGTTCTTGCTGTGTTCATTTTTGCATTCTTCTGTGTCTGCTTGTCTCCCCCCACTGCGGTGACCCGCCAAGTCAGCTCACCGCGCGGCGGCTCACCCTGCTCGTGGGGGCTTGCCCTGCTTGTGGCGGCTCGCCCTGCCCGTGGCGGCTTGCCTTCTCAAGGCGGTCTGCCCGCTCGAGGAGGCCCCGGGAACCAAACCAATTGGGCTACAGCCGGCCCTGAAAGTTTTTAATTTTGATGAAGTCCAGTTTATGTTTTCATTTGTTGCTCATGCTTTTGGTCTAAAGTCTGAGAATCTGTTTTTTTAGTACAAGGTCTTGAAGATATTTTCCTATGTTTTCTTCTAAGGGTTTTATAGTTTTAGTTCTTATATTTAAATTGTTGATCCATTCTTTCCCCATAATTATAAAGTTTATTAATGCCTGTAGCTACAGAGTTGTTGTTGTTGTTATTGTTGTTTAAGGAGGTACCAGGGTATGAACCTGGGATCTAGTACCTGGGAAGCAGGTGCTCAAACCACTGAGCTACACCTGCTCCCCTATAGAGTTTTTATTTTTTTTTTAAATTATAGAAGTTGTAGGTTTACAGAAAAATCATATATGTATTTAAAAAACAGCATTCCCATATACCCTGCTAGTGTTGACACTTTGCATTAGTGTGGTACCTTTGTTAAAATTGATTTTAAAATATTAAAAGTGTACTATTAACTATAGTCCATAGTTTACATAATATATATATTTTTCTCATATACCACCCTATTATTATTATACCTTGCATTAAGTGTGGTACATTTGTTTTAATTCATGTAAGAATATTTTTATTTTATTTTATTATTATTTTTAAAAGATTTATTTTTTATTTATTATATAACCCCCCCTTTCTGCTTGTTCTTGCTGTGTTCATTTTTTGCGTTCTTCTGTGTCTGCTTGTCTCCCCCTGCTGTGGTGACCTGCTGAGTCAGCTCATCGCGCGGTGGCCTGCCTGCTTGCGGCGGCTTACCCTTGCTCCCGGCGGCTTGCCCTGCCCGCAGCGGCTTGCCTTCTCGAGGCGGTCTGCCTGCTTGAGGAGGCCCCGGGAACCGAACCCGGGGCCTCCCATGTGGTGAACCAGAGCCCTACCAATTGAGCTACAGCCGGTTCCCAGAACATTTTTATGCTTGTACTATTAACTGTAGTCTACCCATTTACAATAGGGTTCATTGTGTTATACAGTCCTATGTTTTATCTTTTAATTTTTATTCTGGTAACATATATACAACCTAAAATTTCCCGTTTTAACCACATTCACATGTATAATTCAGTGCTGTTATTTACACTCACGATATTGTGCTACCATTACCACCATCCATTTCCAAAACTTTGCAATCATCCTAAATAAAAATTCTGTACAAATTAAGCATTAACTTCCCATTCTCTACCCCTGACCTAGCCCCTGGTAACTTATGTTCTAGATTCTAATGCTATGAGTTTGCTTATTCTAATTGTTTCAAATCAGTGAGATCATACAAAATTTTTCTTTTTTTGTCTGGCTTATTTCACTCAACACGATGTCTTCAAAGTTGATCCAAGTTGTTGAACGTTCCTTTTCAGGGCTGAATAATATTCCACTGTGGGTATATACAATATTTTGTTTATCCACTCATTGGTTGATAGACAGTTGGACTTGGGTTGCTTTCATCTTTTGGCAATTCTGAATAGTGCTACTGTGAATATCAGTATTAAATTATCTGTTTGAGTCCCTGCTTTCAATTCTTGTGGCTATAGACCAAGTACAGGGATTGCTGGGTCATATGGTAGTTCTATACTTAGCTTTCTGAGGAACTGCAAACTCTTCTTCTGTGGCTGTACCATTTTTACATTCCCATCAGCAATGAATGAATGTCCCTATTTCTCCACATCCTCTCCAGCACTTGTAATATTCTGTTTGTTTTTTTTAATAGTAGCCATTCTAGTGGGTGCGAAATGATATCTCATTGTTGTTTTGATTTGCATTTCCCTAATAGCTAGTGGTGTCGAGCATCTTTTCATGTGCTTTTTAGCCATTTTTAAATCTGCTTTGGAGAAATGTCTTGTTAGTCTTTTGCCCTTTTTTTTTAAATCAGTTTTATTCATACACCATACAATCCTTCCAAAGTGTACAGTAGTTGGCTGTCAGTATAATCACAGAGTTATACATTCATCATCACAATTTTAGAGCATTTTCATTGCTCTAAAAAGAAAAACCCCATATCTCTCATACACCTATATTATTGACACTTAGCATTAGTATGGTACCTTTGTTACAATTGATGAAAGATTATTAAAATATTATTGTTAACTATAGTTCATAGTTTGTATTAGGTGTATTTTTTCCCCATATACTACCACATTATTAACATCTTGTAATAGTTACGTACATTCATTCTAGTTCTTGGAAGGACATTCTTATATTTGTACTATTAACCACATTTATCATCTACAATAGGATTCACTATGTTATACAGTCCCATGGTTTTTTTTGTTGTTGTTGTTTTTTTTAAGATTTATTTTTTATTTATTATACATCCCCCCTTTTGGCTTGTTCTTGCTGTGTTCATTTTTGTGTTCTAATGTGTCTGCCTTTTTCCCCCCCGACGTGGCGACCTGCCGAGTCAGCTCACTGCACAGAGGCCGGCCCACAGCGGCCCGCCCTGCCCTGCCCGTGGTGGCCTGCCGTCTGGAGGAGGCCCCGGGAACCAAACCCGGGACCTCCCATGTGGCAAACCGGAGCCCCAGCAATTGAGCCACAGCCTGTTCCCTGGCCCCATGTTTTGTGCTCTGGCTTTTCTTCTAGTGACTTACACGGCCCTAACCTTCCCTTTCAACAACAATCACACATACAATTCAGCTCTGTTCATCTATCCCTTTCTAAACCTTTACAATCAACCTTATTAAAAATTGTGCACAAATTAAGCATCAGCTCCCCATTCTCTGGCCCCACTCTATCTCCTGTATTCTAGATCTAACTATGAGTTTGCTTATTATAATTACTTCATATCAGTAAATCACCCATTTTTTAATTGGGTTATTCGTCTTTTTTATTGTTGAGTAGTAGGATTTCTTTATATATTCTGGATATTAAACCCTTATCAGATATGTGGTCTCCAAATATTTTCTCTCATTGAATAGTTTTTTTCACTTTCGTGATAAAGCCCTTTTGAAGCACAAAAGTTTTTTATTTTGATGAAGTTCCATTTCTCTGTTTTTTCTTTTACTTGTGCTTTGAATGTAAAGTCTAAGAAACCATTGCCTAACACAAGATCCTGAAGATGCTTCCCTACATTTTTTCCTAAGAGTTTTATAATCCTGGTTCTTATATTTAGGTCTTTAATACATTTTCAGTTAAATTTTGTATATGGTGTGAGGTAGGCATCCATTTTCATTCTTTTGCATATGGATATCCAGACATCCAGTTTTCCAGCACCATTTGTTGAAGACTCTATTCTTTCCCCATGGGGCGACTCTGTACCCTTATCAAAAATCAGTTGACCATAGATCTGTGGGTTTATTTTTGGAATCTCAATTTTATTCCATCTGTCTATATATCTATCCTTGTGCGAGTTCCACACTGTTTTGATTACTGTAACTTTCAAATATGTTTTTTGCTGTGGGTTGCAAGTTTAAAAAGTTTGAAAAACACTGGTGTAGAGCTTTGTAGCACTTACCAATTTTTAAAAATTTAACCAGGACAGAAATTATCGTACATTCACACAAGTATTACTTTTAAAAGAAAATAGCACCATCAGATAATATAGTATGTGCTTGATGTTGTCTTCTTTTTTTTTAGCATTCTAAAAAGCATCCAGTCTCAAATCAAAACTTTCCTGGGCAACATTTATGTAATCTAAGTATCTTTTAAAAAATAAAAAATATATATATTATTTAAAAAAAAAAGAAAAGAAAAGAATTTTCCTGGAGTATGTAGCTCTTTGGTCTCTTTAGTGTAAAAATCTATAATATACACGTACTATTCCCTGCTAGATATTTAGACACAATTTTGCTCATTTGGGGAAGACAAGAGTGTGATGCATTTCCCCCTATGCCATCATCCCTTATTTTATTGTTATCTAATATTGAATCCCTGAAAGCCTTATTTTTAGTCATTTCCATTGGTTGATTCCAATGGAAATGACTAAGGGCATACCTTGGAGTGAATAAGAGATTTGAAAAATATATATCTTTCTAAAGCAGTGTATAACTTTTATCTTATTCTGTTTAATGGCTGCTTAGTAGTCCATTGTATAAATGTATCACAGTTTACTTATTTAGTTCCTTAATGGTGTATGTTTAGATTGTTTCTAACTCTTTGTTATTACAAAGCTACAGAAAACATGATCACGTATCTTTGTATACTCCTGAGTTTATTATAGAACATTACTGGTTCAAAGATGTGCATTTGAATTTTTTAGCAATATAAATTTTTAATATTGTCAAATTGGTCTTGCAAGAGGTTGTATGAGTGTATTACCACCAGCTGTATATTAAAATGCCTGTTTCCCCATATCCTTGCCAATACTGTCTATCTCAGAGTTTTAACTTTTGCTAATTTGATAGGTGGAAAATTACAATTGCATTTTATAATTATAAGTGACACTGGCTGTTTGTATTTTCAAAGACAATTCTTAAGATTGCAGATATCGGGAGTGAATGTGGCTCAAATGGTTGGGTGTCCATCTCCCATATGGAGACCTGGGTTCAATCCCCGGGACCTCCTGGTAAAAATTTTAAAAATTAAAAAAATTAAAATATAGAAGGCACGCAGGCCACTAGGTCCCATGCACGGATGCGCCATAAGGCCCTGTGAGCGGGTGCGCCATCAAGTCCCGCCAAGGCACGCAGCAAAATGATGATGTAACAGGAGAGTGACACAAGGGAGAGATGCGCCGGAAAAAAAAAGATTTCAGGTATCGGTAATATAGTGAATGTGACTTCAAATTTTTGAAGAAATGGTGCCAAAAATGGAGGTGTCACTAAAATCTTTGAGACTGTGATGAACTCCCTTCCTTCCTACTTTGACCCTTTATTCTCCTCTTTTCAGGTGATCATGGAACTCAGCTTGGCCTTCATGGGGCTGGTGGTGATGGAATACATGACGACACAGCCGGTGGAGAGGAAGGAGAGAACAGCCCAGATCCCCAGCCCCAACCTGGTCGGAGGACTCGGCGGGAAGCATGCACCTGCCCCTACTGTAAAGACAGTGAAGGAAGGTGAGTTTACAAAGCTGGTCTCTTTAAGAGTATGAGGAAGAAATTGTAATGGGCTTGGAGGTAAGAGAAAGAGGATTAATTTTTAAATATTTAATACCCAACAATGTTGCAAAGGGATCAGAAATAGTACATTTGAATAGGTTATATTATAGGATCTTGGTTCTAACATTGGCTCTTTCATTGATTCTTAAGACCCTAAGTCTTATTAATAGGTACCTCTTTTCACCTAGAAATAAGGAAATCAGATGGAGTCAGCCAGTCTAATAGTTGTTACCAAATGTTTGTCTTGATATGGTTTTAACAAAGTTGTTTGCTGCAAAACAGTCTTGCAAAGAAAAATTTTCTACTATAATGATTTTTTCAGTTTTCCAGAGTCTTCCGTTTCCTTAAAGTAGGCCAAAATACTGATTCCAAATAGAAAGTTTTGTCATGAGATCTAACGTATACTGCAGAGTAAAGGTCTGATAAATCTGATGAATTTTCTCATTAATAGCACCTTTTTTTTCCCCCTTAGATTTTCAGTACCTAATAACGTTCAGACTAATCAAAATGGTACCACTGCAATTTCTTACAGTACATAAATACTTCATATAAAACTTTTGGAAACGTAGATTCTATTATCTAACTCCTTTAAGATTTTATTTTATTTTTTATTTTATTTTATATTTTTTTAAAGATTTGTTTTATTTTATTACATATCTCCCCTCCCCGCTGTTGCGGCGACGTGCCGAGGCTGGTCACTGCGCAGGCGCAGCTTTCCCCGTTTGTGGGTGGCTTCTGCTTCCATTCACGGCCGGCTTTTGCTTCAGTTCGTGGGTGGCTGGCTGCGCTCCATTCGCGGGCGACCTGCCCTGCCCGTGGCGGCTTTGCCCTGTCCATGGCAGCTTTTTGCCCTGCCCACGGCGGCTCTGGCCCACCCATGGTGGCTTGCCCTTCTCAAGGCGGTCTGCCCACTAGGAGAGGTCCCCGGGAACCGAACCCGGGGCCTCCCATGTGGTATACCGGTGCCCTATCCACTGGGCTATATGGCCGGCCCCTTTTAAGATTTTAAAAAGCAAAACATTCACATAGTCATGAGGACCTAATGAGCAGCAGGCTATTCAAATAAAACACAAATTTATTTTTGCATTTTGCATGTTTTTTTAACAATATTTATTTTATTTTTGTAAAATTAAAAATAATAGACCAGCATATATATAGTTAGAGTTCTAAGCAGAGCAATACAAATACAGAAATTATTGGGAAGAGAATGTGGCTCAGGCAACTGAGCTCCCAGCTACCACATGGGAGGTCTGTGGTTTGGTTCTTGGTGCCTCCTAAAGAAGACAGTGAGCTGGCGTGGTGGGCAGGCACGGCAAGCTGACACAACAAGATGACACAATAAGAAACACAAGAAGGAAAAAAACAGGAGAAAGAGACAACAAAGCAGGGAATGGAGGTGGCTCAAGCAATTAGGCACCTCCCTACCACATCGAAGGTCCCAGGTTCAGTACCTGGTGCCTCCTAAAGACACACAAGACACAGCATGCAAACAATGAGGGGGTGGGGAGAAATAAATAAACATATCTTTTGGGGAGGGGGGAAAGTATAACAGCCAAATGATGACCAAATAAGCTTTTTTGAAACTTTTTTTTTTTTTACCACAGCAGTTCCATTTTCTTTTTTCTAAATGCTCTAGCACAATTCTGTAAAATAAATTTTCTAACACTTAAGAGATATTATATTAAATATATTAAATTATATTAAATGACCAATTGGTAGGGCACCGGTTTACCACATAGGAGGCCCCAGGTTCAGTTCCCAGGGCCTCCTTGAGCGGGCAGACCACCTTGAGAAGGCAAGCCGCCGCGAGCAGGGCAAGCTGCTGCGAGCAGGCAGGCCACCGCGCGGTGAGCTGACTTGGCGGGTCGCTGCAACGGGGGGAGACAAGCAGACACAGAAGAACGCAAAAATGAACACAGCAAGAACAAGCAGAAAGGGGGGGGATATGTAAAAAAAAAAAAACAAAAAAACTTCTAAATGACCAGAGTATGTGGTTTTCAGGTTTAAAGCAGCAAGGTGAATATAAACAGTTTTTTAACTGCTTCATAAAACCAGTAATAATTGAGGCATCTTTTGTTCAGATATTTAATTTCAAACATTAAATTACATTTTCTAAATATTTTATTAAAAAATGAAAAAACCACCAACTGCTTTGTTTGCCACAAATTCATACACCAAAGTAAAACACAATCCAACTGAATTAACCCATGTTTCCCCCTACTCCAACAATATTTTGACATTTTTCTTTATACTTTATAAATATTTTTATCGAAGTCCGCTTTCTAATTCATTTATATAGATTAGGGAAAGCTGATTTATAATGAGTTGTCATTAAAACTACCATCTTTTTTTATTAAAAATTTTTATTTATTTATTTATTTTAATTTTAAGGAGGTACCGTAGTTGAACCTGGGAACTCATACATGGAAAGCAGGTGCTTAACCACTGAACTATACCTGCTCCCCTAAAATTACGTTCCATATACTGTCCTTTCTCTCCACCAAATCTCAGCACTTATTATTTAGTATTTTCTCTGACAAGTTCATTCTTTTCTTTTCCTGGTAGTCACTGTTTTTTGAAAGAGAACCAAAAAAATTAACTAAGCCACATAGTCTTTTTTCTCCCCTTTTTTAGAAAAGTTATGGGTTTACAGAACAGTCAGGCATAGAATAGAGGATTCCCATATACCACCATATTATTAACACCTTGCATTGGTGTGAAATCCTTGTTACAAGTGATGAAAGCACACTTTTATAATTGTACTATTAAATGTAGTCCCTGTAGTCCATGGTTTATTTAGGGTTTACTGTGTAGTGCAGTTCCATGGATTTCTTTTTTGTTCTGTTACCATATATGCAACCTAACATTTCCCCTTTTAACCACATTCAATGATATATTTCAGTGCTGTTAATTATATTCACAATGTTGTACTACCATCATCACCATCCATTACCAAAACCACAGTCTTTTATATGCCTTTGAAAAGCATGTTAAAGTTTTGTCTCAATACAAATAAGTACAAAAATACACACACACATAAAACACCAAGAAAAGTACCAAAATAAAAATAACTACAAAGTAATGAAATTAAGTTATCTGGTTATCTTAAATTACAAGAAAAGGAGACCAGGCTACCTGAGTCAGAAGCACTGAGTACAGTACATTTATTCTCTAACAAAGCTTAAAGAGGATTTAAATTTCTGAGTGAAATTCTCTCATTTCTACCTAAGTGTGATTTCATTTCCATTAATGTTTTTTTCCCCCTCTACTAATATGTGCTCTTAAAACCCAAGAATTGTCCCTCTTGGCAATCTCCCCATTGCCCACTAATGGATCACACATGGAACAAATTGGTTTGGCAGAAATGTTTGAGAACTGATTCCTGAAAGGAGCTTGGGATCTGCTCCACGTGGGGAATATGTGTGTATTTTTTATATACTTCTAGTTAGTTAAGGTCCTTATTCCTCTTTTAACTTTCTTCTAGCCTACCTTCTTCTTCACTGAAATCCCTAATATTGTCCAGTTTTTCAGCTTTTAGTCTTCCCCATTTGCCTCTTGACCCTTAATCTAGGAGAAAAGTTTTAAGTAAGTTCCCAGCCAAAAGTAATGTCCAGTCAAGAGGAAAATCTGCAACATGAATTTTGGGTATTAAGAATCAGAATCAACTAAGATTGATCTTTCAGTACTAAAGAGAAGCCTTTTTAAAATAAAAATTCAGTTCATCAGTTGTAACAAATGTAGCACTCTAGTGGACCTGTTGTAGGGCACTGGTTGAGCACCTGCTTCGCATATATGAGGTCCTGGGTTCAATCCCCGATATCTCTGGGGAAAAAAGGTAACACACTAACGAAAATGTTATTAATAGGGAAAACTGTGTATGTGAGGGCGTGGTATATGGGAGCTCTTACTCGCTATATGATTTTTCTGTAAACCTAAAACTGCTCTAAAACATTAATATAAGATAAAAGTTTGGGTTAGTTTTAAATGGGTCAGATAATTCCTGTTGATGCTTTGTGACTGTTTAATTTCTTTCTTTAGGATAAATGATGAATAGTTGTGTTCTTGCTTGCAGGGGCTCTGGGGACCCTGGCAAAAAGAAACAGCACATTTGTCACATCCAGGGTTGTGGAAAAGTATATGGCAAGACGTCACACTTACGGGCACACTTGCGCTGGCACACAGGCGAGAGGCCATTTATGTGTACCTGGTCGTACTGTGGGAAACGCTTCACACGTTCGGATGAGCTACAGAGGCACAAACGTACACACACAGGTGAGCAGGAGACTGGGGAAGAGAGAAATAACAATAGGCCACATTGGAAAGACACAAAATATACTTGGAAATAATTAAATATTCAGAGCACCATACTTTTGAAACTGACTTTATGGGTCACAAATGGAATTGGAGTTAACCTCAAATACCTTTAAGAAGGGAAGGAGCTAGATTTTTGAGTGGGATTTTGAAGGAGAGTTGATCCAATATTTTCTTAGTCTCTGTCCTTCCTTACCTTTCTGCTGTGTTAAACCTTCCTTACTGAGTATTCCCCAACCTGTTTTATTTTTCTTCCCCCAAAAAGCAAAGGATACTTTCCAGCTTTTTCTTGTTCTTTTCACCTTCTAAAACAGGCCTTATTCTGCCTAATATAATTTGAAGGCAGTGAATTGGCCAGGGTACCCCCATTCTTAAGATGTAGCTGCTTATCTTTCTCTTCCTTTACCCAGGTGAGAAGAAATTTGCCTGCCCTGAGTGTCCAAAGCGCTTCATGAGGAGTGACCACCTGTCAAAGCATATCAAGACCCATCAGAATAAGAAGGGAGGCCCAGGTGTAGCCCTGAGTGTGGGCGCTTTGCCTCTGGACAGTGGAGCAGGTTCAGAAGGCAGCGGCACTGCCACCCCTTCAGCCCTTATTACCACCAATATGGTAGCCATGGAGGCCATCTGTCCGGAGGGTATTGCCCGCCTTGCCAACAGTGGCATCAACGTTATGCAGGTGGCGGATCTGCAGTCCATTAATATCAGTGGCAATGGCTTCTGAGATCAGGCACCTGGGGCTAGAGACATATGGGCCACACCCATCATCCCTGGGGTGCAAGGTAGCATGGGTCCAAGAGACATGTGGGAGAAAGAGCCATGAGGCATTAAAATGCATGGTGATGGGAAGAATTGGGAGAGGGATACAAGAGAAGAGATGGGGTCCTGGCACTTACCTATATCACCAATGCCTGCTTGAAGTGGGAAACTAATGAAAATTCTGTTGGTGCCACCTTTTGATGAGCATTTGTTTGACCCCAAACAATTCCTTCTTTCACTTCTTACCCCCACCTCCCCTTCCTGCTTTTCCCTTCTCAGCTCCCCATGATGGATCCCCCCTTTCCTAAAGCCATCATGCCTTGATAAATATATATGATCATTGAAATACTTTTTAACAAAAAACAGATTCTATATTATATATATATCTATATATATATAAAGATATATAGAGATGCATTTGCAGGGGTTGGCTGGGAGGAGGAAGGAGACCATTCTGTGACCAAAATACCTTGGTCATTTTTTATATTGCCTTATTTCCCTATGGCTGAGCCTTGTTGTGACACATCAAGATTTTCTATAGATGTTGTCTTGGCTTCCTACCAGATTAAGTGTTCATATGCTCTGCTTTTAGTTTATATATACATTCATAATGTTTTTCCTCTCTTAATTGTCTTTTTATTTGGGATCAGCTTTGTGCACTCTTTTCCTGACTCAACCCTTTCTGTCTCCCCTTCTCTCACCTGATCACTTCATGTTTTGTTTTTGGTCATGATCCCTGAATGAGAGACACTTCTGTCAATAATCTTTTAAAGTCCTAATCCCATCAGCAGAATGGAAAAGCCTTGAAGCCCAGGCTTATGCTTGAGGTAGCTGTAGAGGGAGTGTATAAAAAAAACTACTGACGCAGGCACCCTGTTGGTGCTGGAGAGTCAAAGACACTTCCCTTCACTAGTTGCTGTAAGCATTAAGAATTGGAAGTCTTTCTATAGAAATGGATAGGAGACCCTCTGAAGGTGATAATCTGGGATCAGAATGTATAGGTTGTTTAAAAAAAAAAAAGTAATGATAGATACAGGCTTTCAATAGGAAAATGATTTGTTCAGAAGAGGAGGTAACTCAAAATAGTTGGGTTCAGGAGTGAGTTATTGGAGTATTAGAAATTTTGTACAGCTGCCTTCCTTCCAAAGTAGCTCTAGGCTTTGATGTGTGGGCTTATGAGTTTTCATTCTAAAAGGAAATATTCTTCCTTTTTTGAACACCCCCAGTAGTTTCCCATTATGTTATTAAGGAGCATGAACCAATGAATCTATTCGAGATTCTGCAGAACTCCAGACCATGTACCTAGTGGAAGGCAACTAGTTCTCTTACTCTTCCTCTATGTACTTGGGGGGGTTTCTAAGGGAAAAGGAAGCACAAGATCATGGGAATGTTAGCACAGAACAAAAAGGAATCTTGTCTTGCCACTGTGGTTTAGCAGAGAGATTGGGAGAAATCATCCTGCCTTCTCCATGGCCTAATTCCAGAAGAGAGCGATCCAAAAATTATAGCGGCAGGGAACTTGGTGCATTTGGCACTGAGATTTAAATGCAACCAGAATTGTCCTCAAGGCCCAGCCATTAAAGCATCGTCTCTCTTGACCTTCTGGTATTTTGTCAGAGAGCTTTTCACTGTGAGGAAGTGTTGAAATGATTGTGTGTATGTGTGTAATCTGTTAGGTTGGGGATAGGTTTTCTGTTAGCCAATTCTAAAAGAGATCTGCAATAAAAAATTATCCTGATCTGATAGAAAGTGAAGTGTTTGTGAAAGATGGTGTGTGTGAATGCGTGTTCATGCCTGTATATATCTACACACAGACGTGAAATTATATTTGAAATTGTTGGAAAGTAAATCAAATCCAGATCAAAATGCCTTTCAGGCCCATTACCTAGAAATCTATCGTAAAACCTGGGTATGTTCCTGAGGTCATTTCTTTGCTTGTGTTAAATCAGTTACAATTATGAATGGGGAATATTCTACTGCACTTTTAAAAGAGAAAACTTTTTTTGTGTTTTAAGTAAAACCAACATCCAGATCTATAGCGGAGTCCTAGTTCTTTTCATAAGTCTTTGGCCTATAGATGATGCTACAAATAGATGAGGCAATGATTCTACTATATATTTTATATAAAACCCATCCAAACTAGGATTTGGGTAAGTTTGTGTTGTTGTTGTTTAACCTGAAATACAATAACTGTTAATATTCTAAACGATAATTCACTTCATTTGGTCCTTCCTGCAGACTTAATACTGTTTTCAACACTCAGGAACTGTTGCAAGGAACTTCCCCCAGATCACATTCTATTAATTCTGAAGTAAAAGTCACCTATGCCCAGATGCTGACACCCTTTAATTCCCACTGAAAGAACTCAGAACCTTTTATATCTGTAATCATGTACTTTGGCATCTTTTGGAGGAAAGGGGTAGGATAACTCACTGGAGTATGCAGTGTTTTGCTAAATCATTTCAAGGAATGGAATCTCCTCCAGGATGGAATTATTAGATATAAACTAGCTTAATGATGCTGAGGGCAATGGGCTTTTAGAAGGTTATTTGATGTTTCTCTCTTGGATGGAAAGCTGCTGGTTTACCCTTAACCCCTTCATTACCATTACTATGAGTGAATTTATATCAAATTCTTTTTTCTACTTGCCCTATTCCCTTCTCTCCAGGGAAGCTCCAGGTCCAGTATTTTGTTTGGCCCAAGAACTAAAGCAACTTCTGCTTTTGTCTCCCAGCAGCAATGAGCCACTCAGTCTTTTCCACAGGAAGTTAGGAGCCTACATTCCTTGAGTTGGGAGCTCATTACTGAAAATCCCCTTTCCCTGAACTTTTAGCCGAAGAAATTAATGTAACTGACAGGCGTATTGATTCTGATTTTTATTTTTTCTAAGAGTCGCTCTTTAATTTTATTTTTTTAATGACCAAATCTTGTGGGGAGGGAGATGTCCAGAGGAGTGGTAATGTTAAAGCACTCATTCCCTTGTCCTTTCAAGTTGCCCATTCACACTCATTTGACTGTCACTTTTTACCCAGAGCAATAACAACCCACACTATCTTCCTTCAGGGACCTCTCATTTGGCACCCTGTGTTGGGGGTGCTGTGCACAATGCAATTTAATGGCTATTTCTCAGCCTGGTTCAGAATAAATGGAACCTGTGATCCCAGAAAGTATAGACTGAAGTGTGGGGTAAAGATTATGATTGGGGGAGGGGAGGGTTGGAGACAAAAGCTGTAAATTACTATGGCTGATTTATTTCTACTATATACATATATATATTTTTTGCTTTCGTATATCCTATATAGGAAACTAAGCATTGTATTTTTTTAACAAATCTGAGAAAGCACTATGAACTGCAGGTGTTTGACTTTCAGAATATATTTTGTATTGTTAATATCTTCACATTGTGTGAATACTGGAAGCTGCAGATCTTTGCTAGGACGCAATAAATTTATATACTTTTTGAGGGGTTCTTCTGGGGGTGCTAATCAAGCCCCTGGTATGCTTTGGGGGAGCCCTGGTGCTATTTGCTTGAAGTTTTCATTTGATTGTAAGTACCCTGATGCCTTTTGGACCTTGGGATCAGATCAAAAGATTTTTTTGAGATCAGATACCAAGGAAATGAGGATGGTCTAGCTGCCTCAAGTGAGGGTTCCTTTTCATAGCTCTGCTTCTCCCTATCTGAAACTGGGTAGCCTCTTGGGGTTGGGAGGAGAAATGTGAAATCTCAAACTTTCATATCCCTTAGAAGAGAGCCAATAACTTATGTGCAAGGATGAAAGGTGGCAGCAGTAGTGGAAAAGGGAGGAGGATATGGCATTTCTCCAACCCCGGAAAACATTGCTTTTGAAAACTGCTGATAAAATATGGGCAGGTTATTACTTTTGTTTGGGAGATTATGTTCTCCCTGGTGCCTCTCTTGGCTCTACTCCTGGGGTACAGACCTCTTCTAGGAGGATGAGCAGACCAGCTTTGAGGTTGACCTGTTTCTTTTCTTTGTCTGTCTTTCCTAAACACCAGCCTCCAGGAAGACATTAAGCAGCCTTAAATTTAAATTCCTACTCCCTCTTCCAAATTTGGCTCACTTGCCTCAGATTGAAGACTAGGGAAAAAAAAAAAAAAAAAGAATGAATGAATGAGTCCCTGACTTCATTCCTCCCTAGGTTTTTTCAAATCTGACTTCCCCAAACCCAAAATGTTTTCCTCCACGAAAAACATTTTCCTCCACGAAATACTCATTGTGAGAAATGAGTATTTTGTTCCATTTTCCTCTT
>PVKH010013542.1:0-16822 GCA_004027955.1 Chaetophractus vellerosus | reverse complement strand
TTTCTTTTCTTTTCTTTTCTTTTTTGGTCATGCTATTAAATTCCATATTCAATTTCACTCAGTGAAGTGCTGCTACACATGCCAAGATTGATGGCTTGGTTGATCATGTAATACCCTGTTCATATCACATATCTTATTGGATCATGTTCAAGTGTTCAATCTCTATTACAGCCCATTAGTAAATGAGAAGCTCTTTGTAAATGGAGAATACTTATCTGCAATAAATAGCATGATTTAACTCCAAAATTCTAAGGGTCTATCCTCTCATTCTCCTTTAGAGGGCTGTAAAAGTTTCCATTTAGCATTCATATCTGCCACAAATACTTCAAACAACATTGGATTTGCCAGTCATAAAGGTCCAAATGTCAGACCAACTTGCCCAGCAGCCTGAATTTATTGCAGAGCTCATGAAATAAGCCTCAAAATCCTTGAACAAAATGTTATGAAATTTAATCCCAGGATTGCAAGGTTGGTGTAACTTTTGAAAATTCATTCATGTAATATAAAACATTAATAAGATAGAAAAGAAATGCCAAAGAATCATCTCAAAAGGTGCTAAAATATTTACAGATTTAAACATCATTCATAATGTAAAAAATTCTCAGAAGACTAAGAATAAGAAAGAACTTTGTCAATCAGAAAAGTATATCTATAAACACCTAGAGCTAGTAACGTATATACTGAAATATCTAATATTTCTTCCCTAGTATCAGGGAAGAAGGCAATAAAAAAATAAAGTTCTATCTAACCAATTCTATCGAATATATCAAGAGAGGTTCTAGTCACTGTAATAAGGAAAGAAAAGCAATAAAAGGCATGTAATTTGGACAGGAAGAATTAAAACTATCACAATTGCAAATAACTTGATTTGTTTGTATAAATTTGTAACCTAACTTTAAAAAAATTACAAAAATTCATAAGTGAATTCAGTAAGTGTTCAATATTCAGGTCTAAGCATCTAAGATAATTTTTATTTCTATGTATTAGAAATAAAAATTGAAAATTGAAATTTAAACATATAGTGTCCAATAGAATAAAAATATAAGATGAATAGGAATAAGTTTAACAAAAATGTGCAGGATATATACACTAAAAACTGCAAAATGTTGCAAAAAAATTTTAAAAATACAAGTAAATGGAGAGATAGACCATGTTTATCAATCAATTGATATTATTCCTAAAATGTCATTTGTGCAAAAATTTATCTGTTCATTCAATGGAATCCAAACAAAACTTTCGGTAGGCATTTTGTAGATATGCCAAACTGATTCTAAATTTATGCAGCATTCAAATGACTTCCAGGATTCAATCAGTCTTGAAAATGAATGTACTTAGACTTATGTCAGAATTATGTTGGCATCCTAGAATTTGCCCATTCATTTAAGTTGTTGAATTTATTGGCTTAAAGTTATTCCTAGTATTCCCTTATCTCCCTTTTCTATCCTATAATTCCCGTACTTCTACCCATTAAAGTCACATTTATAGTAAAATATTTCTAATGAAAAATGTATCTGTTGTTGTCCTTTTTTGCTAAGTGTAATACCTGGATCATCAGTTTTCACCCTTCTACTGATTTATTTGCCCTTTGATTATTTATAGCATTTTTCTGATTATTTTTATGATGGTCAATCTTATTTTATTTCAAATATTTTAACTATATATACATATATGCACATATTTATTTACCTATATATATATATATACAAATATACACCTACTTATATCATATACATAGACATACATATATACATACCCAACTATATATACATACTCATATATGTGCATGTGGAAAGTAAACTATATTTTGTTTAGCTTTGTTTTTCATTTTGCTTTTTTTGCCAAGGCAAGGCACACCCTTCCTTTTGTATAGAAGTTTGGAGTGTAAGGCTTATGGATTTAATATGATTGAAGCCCCTTTTGGATAGCTTAGCTCCCATATTCTTACTATCATCATCAAAAAGCTGAAGTTCTTATCAAGTTAATATTTGAGAAAGGAGGAAGTTTAGTTACAGATATTACATTCTATTCTATCAGGCTCAGAAACTGATCACTGCAAGAATGTGCAAAATTTCATGAGTTTTCTACATTTAACACACCATTGTGGCTTACTTAGAATTTTACTAACTCTAATGTGCAGAAGGATTGTAAATTTTCAAGAAAAGTTATTCATTTCTGCATTCCAGTCAGTCATCAAAGGATTTTCTAATTTCTCTCAGTCTATGTCAGACCTACTCCAGGTATGGATGCTACAAAGGGTCAAATTTAAAGTGCTCTCTGTCTGGATTTGGCTCATCAATATTTTCCTTGCAGGTATTGCTCTTCAAACTTTGACTTTACTGCTTTTTGAACAATTCATACCCAAGCCAGTAGTTAACTACCTCGTTTTCTCTATATTCTAATATAATTCAACTCTGTACATATTATATCATCTCCATCCCCCTAGACAAGCAGCTATCATATCTGTGGACAACTACTATAGTTTATTAATACTGTCCTTATATATAATAGTTCCCTCTGATTGTTTCTTTAGGATCACACCATTCCCTTCTCAAAACTCCCTGAAAGCTGCCATCACATTCAGAATAAAGTCCAAAAAATTCAAAGTTTTACCATGGTGTACTTGAAAGATCTGTCTTCTAGGTACTTTTTCAAATTGACTAGTTTCTCTACTACCTTTGTTCTTTATCATAAAAGAGGGAGGGTTTTATTTTCCCTGCTCAGGGAATTATCATTTGCTATTCCCTGGGCTTGTGGAGTCTTTCCCCAAAATATTCACATGAATTATCTCTTATTTCATTTATGTAATTTTATAAAAATGGCCTCTTCTCACCATTCTATATAAAATAGCAGGCCATACTCTCCCACCACATCATTAGCGAACAGTTGATTCACTTTCTTTATCTTCTTTCAAGGCATTTTTTATTATCTACCTGACATTTTATTTTCTGTTTATTCACTTTTGCTTGTCCTATGAAATAATCCATACTGCCTTGTAGTAATCATGCTTTACTTTTCCTTGAGTAGAGAGTAAACTTCTTGCATGCCTAGGCAAGGTCTAATTTATTTTGTAATTACCATAGCATAATGACCTCCATGTTGCCAATATTCCTTCTAGGGAAAATTTAGTTTATCTCATTTTCTTCTTACATTCTAGCAACTGAAAAGTACTTAATTAGTTACTTAATTCTTTTTAGCTCACAGGTACTCAAATAATTCATATTCACTAACTGAGGTATACTTTATTTTCTCAATAGTGGTCAAACCATCAAGAAGTTTTTTTATCACACTAACTGATGGTTTCAGGACATAGGTTAATTATTTCTTTGCAATTTCTATTGTTTTTGAAGTGAATGTTCAAAATATTTCTGTGGGACATTCATTCTTAGTTCCTTGGTGTAGCAACTATCATTCCTACTTGTTGGCCTAAGAAAAAGACTTAGATAAACTAAGCAATTATGTAATATCTAATACAGTAGTTACTCAACACCTGTGGCTATTGAGCTCTTAAAATGTAGCTAGTACTAATTGAGAGTGTGGTAAGTGTAAAATACACACTTGATTTTGAAGACTTAGTAAGAACAAAATAATGTAAAATATCTCTGATAACTTTATATTGATTATTTATCTAAAAAGAATATATTCAATAAATTGGGTTCAATAAAACATATAATACTTTGTTTCTTTTTATTTTTTAATGTGACTACTAGAAAGTTTAAAATTACATATGATGGGGCCAGTTCGATAGCCCAGTGGATAGGGCGTCGGCATACCACATGGGAGGCCCCGGTTTCGATTCCCGGGGACCTCTCCTAGCGGGCAGACCGCCTTGAGAATGGCAAGCCACCATGGGCGGGCCGGAGCCGCCGTGGGCAGGGCAAGAAGCTGCCACGGACATGGCAAGAGCTGCCACAGGCAGGGCAGGTCGCCCGCGGATGGAGCGCAGCCAGCCACCGGCGAACTTAAAAGCCGGCCGTGAACAGACACAGAGACCGCCCACAAGCGGGGAAAGCCGCGCCTGCGCAGTGTCCAATCTCGGCACGTTGCCGCAGCGCGGGAAAGGGGAGATATGTAATAAAATAAATAAATCTTTAAAAAAAAATTACATATGAGGTTCCCATTTGTTACTTTTATTATATTTCTTTTTGATATCATTGCGCTAGATAAAGATGAAACAGGACAAATGGAAGGATCAGTTAACTTTATACAAGAAATTTTGTTTGTTTGCATGTAATTTTTTTCTCATACACTCCTAATATTTTTTCAAAAATAAAATGTAAGCAGCAAAAATTCCTCATTGTATAATTCACATTAAAATCAAGATAGAAAAAAATTTTGTGGGGTGCTTAGATTAGTTATGGGAAAGGAAAATTAACAAATCAGCAATCATGCTGTCACAAGCCAAGGAATGCCTGAAGGTATCAGAAGCTAGAAGAGGCAAGGAAGGACAATCTCCTGGAAACTTCTGGGGAAGTAGAGCCCTGCCAATACATTGGTTTCAGACTTTTAACCTCTAGAACTGTGGTAGTATAAACTTATGTTGTTTTAAGACACGAGTTTGAGGTAATTTGTTACAGTAGACCTAAGATATTAGGAAATTAACAGAGTGAAAAAGAAATACTATTAAGATGCCTAGGCCCTGTCAGAATCCATATTTATGAATTGTACAAACATGATTTACCTAGTATTTTCATAGTTGTGGCTTATATTTTTACAATCTATAATGGATCTCTACATTTGATGTATTGCTGACTTATAATTGCTTATATGATAAGGAATCATATAAGTGATTCCTTAACCATGGTTATGGTGAGTTCAGCATCTTTGGCATGGTAGTAAGCCAGGGAGTTTCCCATGGCTTCCACTGTGTTTTCTTCCTGTTTGCTTCACCTTTAATTATTATGTCTACTCATCTGAAGAGTAAGTAATATAAGTCTAATACTTCAAGGATTTCTGAGACCATATATCCTTGATTCCATAGCATTTCAAACTTATATAAAACTGCACAACAGGCATATATACTATTGACTCTTTTATTTTGTGCTTTCTTGCATGTTTTTGGCCAGCTGGAGTAATTTTACTTCAAGAAGAAATTGTATTCTATCAAGAAGTTTGGCAGGAAAACTATATATACAGAATTATAGACTTCTAAACCCATCTTTAAGTATGACCCAACAATAAAAATAATTAAATCTGGATTATCAAATGCTGCTACAAGTAAAACATTAGCTAGTGGCATGATTACTTAGTAAACGGAGAGTCTCTTTTTCTATTCAGAGTAATAAGGTAGTGAAATGGAAGACATTGCAACAATGGATATCTGTATGCAAGATTACATATTTGGTTAGATGATTAGAGATATGACAGATGTGAATATGAAACATTTTGCCTTTCTCTTGCAGCTTTTGACTACATTGTGTCTGGGCCTGATTCTCTTTGAATGTATTCTGGTTGGGTTTTGCTGGGCTTTTTGAATGTTTATATTCATGCCTTGCATTAAAATTTGGAAGTTTTCTGCCATTATTTCTCTTAATATTCCTTCTGCTATTTTATCTTTTTCTTCTACTTATGGGACTGCCATAATGCATATATTGGTATGCTTGCTAATATCCCATAGTCACTTAAGCTTTATTCAATTTTGTTTCTATATGATTTATCTCTATCCATTCTTGTTGATCTACTGCATTGAGGAAAAGAAAACTACTGAAGTTCTTTTTATTCATTCCTTTTGAACATGGGGAATTGTTTGATTTTTTAAGGTGAGGAAATTATTTTGGGTTTTGAGTTGTCTATTCATTGTAGCTCTGTGGAAATAAAGTGTAAATGTCTTTTAAGTCAAGTCACTTTTTCCAGTTATACCAAGGACAAATAGAGATGCAAATGCTCCCTCACGAGTGCATCTGGGTTGACATGTATGTACTATATAAAGGCTGCATGCAGTCTGGTTTTGAAACTGCTTCATAAATTGATTCTTAATTTTTTATCATGCTCTTTACACATTTGTATTTTTGTCTAATATCCCATTAAGGGAGAGATGTTTGAACAGGGCTCTTTCCTAGCTTTTGACCATTAATTACAAGATGTCTTTTGTACAGACATCTTAGTTATTTACAGCTTTCAGTTGGATCGCAGGAAATATGCTTTGTGCACTTGTCATCTCTGATGAGCTGACCAGCATCCAGATCAATTACCAGAGCTCTGGGAAACCCAGACCATTGCCCTCTCTTACAATTCTAAACTCTTATCTAAATTTCTTTCAATTTTCTTTATACTTTCAAAAAGTCCTTAAATATAGTTCAGCAATAAATTGGAACTTAGATGTTACTTCAGATTAAGAAGTTGTATCTCCAGGAATTTGTGAAGCCTTCAGAGTGAATTTAGTCCTCTAAATTTTAATCTTGAGGAATTGATAATTCCCTGAGCAAATTCTTCTTGGTATAATTTGTGGATAAGGTATACAATGGAGACTTAGTATGGAAAGGAAAGAAAGGAGCAGTGGATAAGAAAGGCAGAACCTTGAGGGATTCATTTAGAGATAATTTCTCTTTTGCTTCATTAAAGGTATCTTTAAGAAGGCCAATTTTGTTCAGAATTTTTTGAAGGCTTTAGAATACTAATCAAATGTACTGATCATTGAATATCAGAAATTCTTCCTCCCTTTTTAAAGGCTTCCTTTAAATGTAGCAATTTAATCAAATCCTAAGTTCCCCAGCAGACAGTTTGTTTATAAAGTTATCTTTTGTGAAGTTATTTCATTTTAAATGCTAAGCACAAGAACTGGGGTTACAGTGTGAAAACGTATAAGAGACAGAGGTGATCACAGGAGGAATTTGAAGCTTAGAAGTAGAAAAACCCAAGACAGAGGCAAAAGTTGCTTTTAGATTGTACATGGTACATTTTGGCCTTCTTTTATCAGCAAGTGCATTTGCACTGCTAATATCCTGAAGACTCTTGGTCCTGGTATGGGTATGAGAGATACACAATTCCTATAACAAGAAATAAAGGAGTTTCCTTGGACAAATGTATATATACAAAAATCATTAAGGAAGTGAGGGCACACTTGAGATTTATTATTCAGGATCTTGGATAACAATATAATTGCCTTAATTAAGGGTTATAGTAAGAATCTATTTACAAAGAGCAAGAGAAAGGACATGAAGGTCCTATAAACTTCTAGTCTCTGGGGATAAGTTGGAAAGTGATTTATGGAGTTTGATCAAAGTCCATTTCCTATGAGCAATACTTAAATTTGGCTTGAGTTGGCCTCTGTAACTTAATGTGAGTATGTGTAAGCTAAAGAGAACCCAGAGACTGTTTCTTTTCTCCTAGCAGAAACTATAAAAGACAAGGTTATAAGCCCCTTTTCAACTGGAGGTGGAGTGGCCATCACCATCCCAGACTCCTCAGGATTGGAGGAAGAGCTATGAACTAGAGTGGACTTATTGGTATTCTATTATAGACATATTGTGATTTAAGCAATGGAAGAAATTACAACATTAATGTGGAGCCAGTGACCACTGGATGCCCTGGGGCACGGAGAGGGAAAAGCAGTTGTAGTACAGGGGCATTTTCGGGACTTGGGAATTGTTCTGAGTGACATTGCAATGATAGATACAGGCCATTTTTTATCATCATATAACATGCAGAACTGTGTGGGAGAGAGTGTGGTCTACAATGTGAGCATGGTCCATGCTTAATGGCAAAGCCCCAGGTTGTGTTTATCCGTTGCAGGTGATGTGCCACACTAATGAAGGATGTTTATGTGGGAGGTTGTGGGAGGTGTGGGAGGTAGGACATATGGGAATCCCTATATTTTTGTGTAACATTTATGTAATCTAAGAATCTTTAAAAAAAAGGCAACATATATAGCCATTTATTCCTTTATTAAAGACATTGACTTGATTAAAAAAAAAAGACAAGGCTACACAGAACAAAGGATATACAAGGATCCTAAGGACACCTTTTTACTGGCCAAAAAAACATTATATGTTCTCTTTTAAGGCTGAAGATTTTGCCAGTGTATGGCCATTACATAGTCATATTTATGAATAAAGTCTGGAAGGAATTGTACAAGTTTTTATACTGTTTTTTTTTGTCTCTCTCTTTCTTTCTATTTATTTATCTCTTTCTATCTCTTTCTCTATCTTTCTAGTTTTCTACCTATTTATCTACCTTGCCTTGTTCTTAGCCAGATCACAGACCTAGTGAGAACATACATATTCTCAAATTCTAATAGCATAC
Organism: Chaetophractus vellerosus; assembly: GCA_004027955.1. NCBI lineage: Eukaryota > Metazoa > Chordata > Mammalia > Cingulata > Chlamyphoridae > Chaetophractus > Chaetophractus vellerosus. Next base: position 8,584 of record PVKH010013542.1, on the reverse strand, counting down.
TTCCACAATTTGTATTGATATTCAGTAATTATTTGTTTTATAGCCTCTATGTACAGATTATATTTTGAATACAATATTTGTGAAGAGGTTTCATGATTTTCAGAACCATGCTTCTACTTTGTCAGGTGTATATGAAAGACAATATGTAATAAATATTTTAACAATTATCTCTATTTCTACCTTTAAGGATAACTAAAAAATTCTCTTGTATATTTCCAAAACTCCCTTGAAATTTGAGAGATTGGTTCAAATGGAAACACGTACACTTGGATCCATTGATCCCAAGTAGTTTCACATACGTTTCAGATGGCTTTCAGGGTCAGTTAGGAGGGCTTTGGAATTGAATGAGAGCAGTGGTTATGCTTTTGGAGTATTTCTGGTATACCTGTTTCATCTCCACTTGAAGTCAGAATCCCACATAAAGTGTTGCAGCTGTGTTGGCACTCAGGCAAAATGTATATTTCTGTTTAGCAGCATCATTTTGTATCATTGTAAATGGGAACATTCATCCCTTATAAAACCTTCCACAGATGCTCATCTCCCTGGGCTTTGTGAGTCTGTTTCTAACTCAATGCCAGAGAACAGGGTTCATTATTGCTTGCTATGATATTGTTTTCAACATAAGAAATCAATCTCCCATACAAACTGCCAGAATGTTTATTCTGTTTATTATGTGTAAGGTACAAGTAAAATTATTTGGGAAAGAGGGATGGAAGAATCCCTTAAAATAAACTTAACTCTATTTACTAAGAAGCTTATAATGAAAGTGATATCCAAATGAAATATAACAAAGCAGATTGGCTTTGTCATTTTTGAGGAAGGAGGGATAAAGTTTACAACAAACCTTGAATTAAATATATTCCTGACACTCCGTTGCCCTGATATTCTGTATTTTTCCCCTAAATCAGGAAAAAGCTTTTAAAAGATCCTGAAAAAATTATGTAGACATGTATGACATTGTAATACTGTTATCAAAATGATGATGAAAATGAAAAGTGTGCTTATTTTCTGAGAGTGGGCACAAGCACTCTTTTTTTTTATTCTTTGCCTTACACTAAGTCAAAATGTATGAAAAATGTGCAATGTCCATAAACCACTAAAAATGATGACCTTCAGAATTACTTATAAACATTGCATGATCATTATATAAGGGAGAATATATCAACAATTCTATATCCATTTCATGAAGTTACTTGAAATCTAAACAAATATGATAAAGACAAATGTTCACAGGTGTCTTCTGCTGCCCCAGTGAAAAATATTGCTGCAATCTCCCACTACCTTCCCTCCAGAATGTCCCAGAGAACAAAAATGATGCTTCATGAAAGGCAACCTGATGATGGCAAAAATAAAACAAGTCAATATCACTATCATCTTCCTATGCCTGTTCCATGGGAAACTAAAAACCATGTTTGCAAAATGGTACATGGTGCTATCCATGGACTAGGAACAGAACTCATAATATCAGTACTGTCCATTTCAACATCATTTCCATCTTTGCATACTCAAATTATCATAATTTAATTTATAGTCAGAAACAACTTTGTTTTTCTGAGTATTCCTCCTTTCCCATTAGTGATATCATACTTAATTTTGTATGCCACGCTTGCCTGTTTGTTTCTAATCACGCACAATAAGTCAATTAACTTTCATTTTATTCTAAATGTATCTCCAATCAAATGTCCACTAATATCATTTGTGGCTATCCATGCCTCTTCCTTGAAACATTGCTCTTAGCAGAGGAAAAGAAAAACCCAACAAAATAAAACAATACTAATGAAAGAAACTCAAAAGAAAATAGTCCAGGCATAAAATCCACAATGCTGTAGATATTGTTTTGGTGTCTCACTTGAATATAAGAATCTGGAGGAACTGGTCTTTGTTAGTGTGATCCTTATCACACTATTCCCACACTACTTTTTGAATGCTAAGTGTTTTGTGCATTAAATAAACATGAGATGGCAACATGCGTGTAAAATTTAAATTCTGGTCAGTTTCAGTGCAATGTCACTATCACTCTTCGCTTCATTGCAGGCTTTAATCCAACAAGCTGGTAAATGCAAAGCCCACCAGCAATTACTGCTCACAGTACAGACCCCAATAAGGATGAAAGAAGAGGGGCAAGGAGGGTAACTGACCTTTCTATGGGCTCCTTAGAGCATAAAATATACATTAGCACATTGACTTAACTTTACACAGTTTAAACTAGTGAGAGAAATAAACTCGGGGGACCCTTGAGGTGAGAAGTGAAAGAGGCTCTATTTTTCAGAGTTCCCTGAACACATTTATTATTGTGTTAAAACAGAAAGCCCACTTTGGGAACACACCCAGTGAGAGAGAGGCATTCTAAGGCCGAGTTGTTTACTTAATACAGTAATAGTTACTTTTTGAGGACTTTCTCTTTCCAGGTCTCATGCTTTACCCACTTGCTTCCAAGGTCAAGAGAGCCTAAAGTGTTTAGTGTACTTTCAACAAACTTTCTGCAGCTTTGCTTGAAAGATGTAGAAGTATCTATCCCAATAAGACTGAACCATTTCAGTTTATTTCCTCAAGCCCAAACTATCTAAAAGTTTCTTCTTTTTATTTGATCTGGATCAGTTTTTAACCTGTTGAATATCTCTTGAGTTCCACCTCTGTCTTGTCGTTTTCAACTATTTAGTTTTATTTACTTCACCAAAAATTATCATAAGTGAAAAAAGAAGAGAAAAAAAAAAGAAATTTTTATTCCAAATTTTGCTTAATGAGGCAGGCATTGCCTTGTAACCACATTGAAGTTTTCTGGCGGCCAGGGTTAAATGCAAATCTAATACATGTTAAATTAAGGGTGAATGGCCTATCTTGTACTACTGAAGACTATGTCATCGTCCTGGAGGGAAGAGGAGTGAGGCTGAAATTGGAGCCAAGAACTGGTATAGTTTGTAGGATGCTAAGTGTCCATGCTTGCAATTTTTTAAAAATCAAATCAATTTTATTAATACAGATTAATAAAGCATACAATTCATCCAAAGTGTACAATCAATGGTATTTGGTACAATCACATAGTTGTGCATTTATCACCTCAAACATTGTTAGAGCATTTTCATTATTTCAGTAATAATAATAATGAACAAAAAACAGATAAAAAAACAAAGGAGAAAATTCCTCACCTCTCAGTCTCTCTCTGTCTCCCCTGCTGTACATAGCTGCTATTTTGGCTATTCTTGTACAATTATGTATTTGTTTATTAAGCAGTTTTATTGAGATATATTCACATACCATATGACCTATCCAAACTGTACAATCAATGGCTTTTAGTATAATCAAAATATTGTATATTCATCATCTCAAAAATTTTAGAACAATTTCGTTATGACAAAAAGACTCCACACCCCTTAGCATTCGTTCTTCAGCTCAACATAACTACTAATCTAATTTCATCTTTATAAATTGATTCCTATATACATTTTATGTAAATAGAATCATATAATATGTCGTACTTCACTTAGTATAATGTGTTTTTTGTTTTTTTTTCTGATATTAACATTTTGTAGTATTAACCTACATTTGTTAAGCTTCAAAGAAAAATGGTCTCGTATATGCAATTCTACCCATATTCTTATTTCACATAATATATTTATATTTCACATATTATATTTAGTTCATAATAGGACAATCATACAGTATTTATCCTTTTGTGTCTGGCTTGCTTCACACAACATAATGTCCTCCAGGTTCATCCATGTTGTCATATGTTTCACATCTTCATTTCTTCTTACTGTTGCATAATATTCCATCATGTGTAATCTCAAAATTTGTTTATCCATTCATCTGTTGATGCACACCTGGGCTATTTCTAACTTTGGGCTAGCATGAATAATGCTGCTATGAACACTGGGGTGCAAATGTTTACTTGTGTCACTGCTCAGTTCTAGGTATATACTTAGCAATGGTATTGAGGGGTCACATGGCAAATCTGTATTCAACTTATTTAGGAACTGCCAAACAGTCCAGCACAGTGACTGTAACATTCTACATTCCCACCAGCAATGAGTAAGCGTTCCTGTCTTTCCACATCCTCTCCAATATTTAGTTTTCTGACTTTTTAATAGTGATCAGTCTAATAGGTGTGAAATGATATCTCATAGTTTTGATTTGTATTTCCCTAATTGCTATTGATGCTGAACAGTTTTTCATATGCTTCTTCACCATTTATATTTCCAGTTTGTGTAGTTATCCTTTCAAGTCTTTTGCCCATTTTTCTAATTGGATAGTTTGTCTTTTTATTGTTGAGTGGTATGATTTCCTTATATATCATGGGTATTAAACCCTTATCTGATATGTGATAGTCAAATATTTTCTCCCATTGAGTCAGCTGCCTATTCACCCTTTTGACAAAGTCCTTTGAGGTGTAAAAGTATTGAATTTTTAGGGTGTCTCATTTATCTATTTTTCCTTTTGTTGCTTGTGCTTTAAGTGTAAGGTTTAAGAACCTACCATCTACCACAAGATATTGAAGATGTTTTCCTACATTTTCTTCTAGGAGTTTTATGGTTATTGTTTACTACTTAAATCCTTGATCCATTTTGAGTTAATTTTTGTATAAGTTGGGACATAGGAGTCATCTCTCTTTCTTTTTGATATGGCTATCCAGTTCTCCTGGCACCATTTGTTGAATAGAATGTTCCAGCACTGCTGGGTGAGCTTAACAGCGTTGTCAAAAATCACTTGATTATAGATGTGAGGGTCAATTTCTGAGTTCTTGATTTGGTTCCATTGATCATTCTGTCTGTCCTTATGCCAGTAACATACTATTTTTTAACCACTGTAGCTAAGTACTATGCTTTAAAACACGGAATGAGAGTCTTCTTTTTTAAGACAGTTTTGGCTGTTTGGGGCCCCTTACCCTTCCAAATAAATTTGATTATTGGCTTTTCAATTTCTGCAAAAAAATGTTGTCAGAATTTTCATTGAGATTTGCATTGAATCTGTAAATCAATTTGGGTAGAATTGACATCTTAATGCTATTAATCTTCCAATTCATGAATATAGAACATCTTTCCGTTTATTTAAGTCTCCTTTGGTTTTCATTAGCAATGTTGTGTAGTTTTCTGAATATAGGTCCTTTACATCCTTGGTTAAGTTTATTCCTATATATTTGATTGTTTTAGACACTATTATAAATGGAATGTTTTTTTCTCATTTACTCCCCAAATTGCACATCAGTAGTGTATGGAAATACTATTGATTTTTGCGTATTAATCTTGTATCCCACCACTTTGCTGAACTCGTCTATTAATTCTAGTAGCTCTGTTGTGGATATTTCAGGATTTTCTAAATTTAAGTTTATGTCATCAATGAATAGTGAAGCTTTTACTTCTTCCTTTCTATTTGAGTGCCCCTTATTTCTTTGTCTAGCCTAATTGCTCTAGCTAGAATTTCTAACATAATATTGAACAATAATGGTGACAGTGAACATCCTTGTCTTTTTCCTGATCTCAGCGGGAAAGCTTTCAGTCTTTTACTATTTCATACAATGCTGACTGTTGGTGTTCCATATATGCACTTCACCACATTGAGAAAACTTCCTTCTATTCCTATCTTTCGGAGTGTTTTTTTTTTAATCAAGAAAGGGTGCTGTATTTTGTCAAATGCCTTTTCTGTATCGATAGAGAGGATAATATGCTTTTTCTTCTTCAATTCATCAATGTGCTTTATTATACTAATTGATTTTCTTGTGTTCAACAACCCTTGCATACCTGGGATAAAACCTCTTTGACCATGGTGTATAATTCTGTTAATGTCATGCTTGCAATTTTTAAACCGCTTTCTAGCATCAGCAATTCAGCAGCTATTGAGGGAGCTATGGAGCCAGAAGGGACTTGAAATGCTGATGGATCATTTCAGAGATGGTTAACATAAGGTCAATGGAACAAAAGGCACTGGGAAATGTTATCTGAGCAGACAAAGAACAGATCACGGGGGCTGTGTTGAGAAGAGGTGATAAGCATAGGCTTAGGTGTCTTTAATTTTTAACTTAATCATGTAAATTCTGAGCCTCAACTTTCTTCTTATCCAACATGATGAGAATCCCTTGAGAAAATTAATGCTATAATAAGTAGAGTTCTATGTCAGAGTTAAAGGGGCAGAAGAAGTTAATTGCTGATATTCTCATCAATCACTCAGAAGTTGGGGCTCTTCAGTAATGTACTAGAATACATAATCTATGTCAATCATAGAACTAGACATTTTACATTCATTATCTTATATGTTCACAGATCAGCCTGGAAGGCAATTATATCATATCCTCCTTTTTTACATGAGGAAACTGAAACACAAAGAATGATAAGTGAATGGTTAAGTTTCACATAGTTTGTGGCATGGATGTCATTCACTTTCAAGTTTTTAGAAGTCTGAAGCCTGTGACCTCACCACCCTCATGCTGCAGTCTCTCCCTGGAGTCTTCTTTAAAACAGGATTGATGGCACCAAAATGCAAGCCAGATGTGATACATTTGTTATAAGGATACCTCATATTGTGTCTATGATTTTTGTGTCATGTATCAATCCCAGATTAACAGTTTAATTTGAACAAATATTTGCAGGAAGTATATGTATAGAGTTAATGAGCAGCTGCCAGTACTCAGCACATATCATTTTGTAGTAGCCATCAAACCCTGGAGATAGGAGTTCAATCTCCTCCTCTTAATAACTATCTTATCTTGGATAATTTCTTTCATTTGTCAAGGGTAATTAAAACTCTAAAATGAGAACAATATTACCTACCTCATAGGGTGGTTGAAAATTTAAATAATAAAATATATATAACCTACTTCCCACAGTGACTCCAGCATAGTGAGACATTAAAGAATGATCGTTCATAGTTGCCACAGTACTGTAATTGTTTTAATTTCCATACACTCCAAATCACTTTCATTGTTTGGAGGTAAGAAGGGAATAGAATGAGGTTTCTTTCTTGCATCAGATTGGTGGGAGATCTTGCACTGATTCTGTCTAGTCCTTCTTTGGCAATTTTAAGGGTTGGAGCACTAGTTCTTTCAAATCATTAAGACCTGTTTGGGTATCTGAACCCTATCATTCATTCAGGGATTTTGAGTGCCTTGAGCTTTAGAAATTGTAGTCAGTAAGAAGTTGAATAGAATCTCAAATTAAGTGGTATGCCTTGCTGATTTTACTTCAATTTTGGGTTCCCACTGCTTTCATGCTCCCCCAGAGCAAACCATGGTATCATTTTTGAATCTGCAGATTGGAAGGGGAAGGAAGGTAAAGAACTGAATTATTATTTTTCCAAATGTAACAACTCTTGACCCAGGTCTGAGCCTTTTGGCACTCTAAAGACATTATAGGCAGGGCAGACAGCTCAGGAGTTTAGCACCCTGCCATTGGGCCCTACTTTGGAATTTGTGCTCCCCAATGTGACAGACTTGGACTCAGTTGTGTTTTCCCTACACATGGCTCTGCTGCTCCTCTGTCTGAACCTATAATTAGCACTAGAGCTGATAATTGTATGTCCAAGAGACTTAAATCTTTGGGCTGTCTATGTGCCAGTTGGGCCCTGTATCTGAACAGACTAGCAACCAATGACCATCTCAAGGAACAGAGAGAGTCCACAACTGCAAGCAAGAAAGTCCCATCCATCTGTCCCATGGGATGTAAGCCCGCTCTCGCTTAGAGGTGGAGTGGGTATCACCATCACAGAATCCTCAGGATTGGGGAATGGATGATGGACTAGAGAAAACTTATAGTTGTTCTACTGTAGACTTGTTGTGATCCTAGCAATGGAAGAAATTTTATCATGGATGTGGAGGCAGTGGCCATTGGAGGTTCTGAGGGGAGGGAGAATAATAATAGGAGTAATTGGGGGCATTTTCAGGACTTGAGAATTATCCTGAATGACATTGCAATGACAGATACAGGTCATTGTTTATCTTGTAATAAATTGCAAAAATGTTCAGGAGAGAATGCAAACTACAGTGTAAACTATAATCATCATTTAGTGGCAATGCTCCAAATGTGTTCATCAATTGTGGCAAATGTACCATACGAATGAAGGATGTTGTTGATGTGGGAAAATGTGGAAGGGCTAGGGAGTGGGGCATATGGGAGTTTCCTACATTTTTTTTTTAATTAATTTCTTATTTATTTTTTATATATCTATGTACATTTTTAGGATTCATTGATTACACAAATGTTACACAGAGATTCCAGGAGTACCCATATGCCATCCCCCGCCCCTCCCACAACCCCCAACATGCACATCTCTAAGTGTGGCATAACGCCTCTGTTAGTTACACACGTTTTGGGGCTTTGCCATCAGACATAGATCACAATTCAGGCCATAGACAACCCTCTCTTCTTTACAGTTCCTGTATGATACATGATCATATAAACTGGCCTACATCCTCCATTGCAGTATCATCCATGACAATTCCCAGGTCCCACCCCCCCAAAAAAAACCCAAATAAACAAACAAACAAACAAACAAACAAACAAAACAAAACCAAAAAAACCCTGCATTTCAATTGCTCTTCCCTCACCCTGCTCCCAAAGTGTCCAATGACCCTGGCTCCACATAATTTTGCAATTTC
>PVKH010013541.1:0-16818 GCA_004027955.1 Chaetophractus vellerosus | reverse complement strand
TATGTCTGATGGCAAAGCCCCAAAATGTGTGCAACTAACAGAGGCATTATGCCACATTTAGGGATGTGCATGTGGGGGATTGTAGGAGGGGTGGGGGGGTGGCATATAGGTACTCCTGGAATCTCTGTGTAACATTTATGTAATCAATGTATCCAAAAAATGTATATAGATATATAAAAAATAAATAAAAAAATTAAAAAAAAACCCACAATGAAATACCATTCAAACCTGTTATAATGACAACTATTAAAAAAAAAAACAGAAAATTACAAGTGTAAGAGAGGATGTGGAGAAATAGAAACACTCCTTCATTGCTGGTGGGAATGTAAAATGGTGCAGTCACTGTGGAAGACAGTTTGGCAGTTCCTCGGGAAGTTAAGTATAGCATTACCATGTGTCCGGCAACCCCACTACTCAGTATATACCCCAAAGAAATGAAAGCAGGGACTTGAACAGATATTTGCACACCCATGTTATAGCAGCATTATTCACAATTGCTAACCCCAGCATCCATCAACTGATAAATGGATAAACAAAATGTGGTTTATACATGAAATGAAATATTATTCAGTAGTAAAAAGAAATAAAGCTATGATATATACAACAACATAGCAGAACCTGGTAGGCATCATGTTGAGTGAAATAAGCCAGGCACAAAAGGAAACGATTGTTATATGATCTCACTGATATGAAACTATTGGACTAAGCAAACATAGAGTAAGAATTTAGGAATACAGATTACCAGGGGATAGGCTGGGTGTAGCTAATGGGGAGTGTCGGAGCCCAGGGCGGGGATCCCCTTCCTTAAATGCCGACAGACCGTAGCTGCCTACGTGATCTGGACATAAGGTAAAGATTAACAACCCTCCCCAGAAGGAAAAGAATGTACAGTTGGTATTGTAAACTATAATCTTCTCCAGGCGGTACACTTCCTTCCTACAATAACATTGCCAGACTCCATTTGTGTGCTTCATGTGACCCTAGCTGAAACTCTGTTATGAAATGTCTTTGTTCTGAGACTCTTTATATTGCCGCTCATTTTCCTGCCTCTTTTTGGAGTGCTACCTTCATTCTCTGGACCACCGCCACTGGAGACTCTCTCTGTCTGGAAGTCCAAATAAAGCTCATGTCTGATTCAGTGCCTGGTGTGTTCTTTGGTCTCATGGCAGAACCAACCCATGTCCTTCAGGAGCTGGGTTGGAAAGGGAGTTAATCCTCAAATGGTACAGTTTCTCTTTGGGCTGATGGTAAACAACTGGTAATGGATGGTGGTGATGATAGCACAACATTGTGAAAGTAATTAACAGCAATGAATTATATATGGGAATGTGGTTAAAAGGGGGAATTTTAGATTGTATAAATGTTAATGGAATAAAAAATCTTTAAGAAGCAAAAAACAGGACTGTACAACACAAACAGTGAACCCTATTTTAAACGATGGACTACAGTTAACAGTACAAAATAAAATTGTTCTTTCGTGAATTATAACAAATGTTCCACAGTAATGCAAGGTGTTAATAATGGGTATATATGGGAAATCTATAGTTTACATATTTTATGCATCATTTCTCTGTAAACCTATAATTTCTCTAATAAAAAAAGGAAACTAACATAAAAAACATGTTAGCAGACTTCACACCTTTTTAAAGATTCAGTTTACAGTCATTCATAAGATTTATAATATGGAATGCCATTTAGAAAGAATTCCCCACTGGGATCCAGTGTTCTCTATCAGAAATGCTGATAACCTTCTTCAGTGCAATGTCAGGCATTTTACCTTTGTTCACTGCTGGTTTTCATTCCAGGGCTTCCTAATTTTACTTTTAGAGCATCATTTTGATGCTTCTCTTATTTCTTTTAATATATTCTCAGGTAAGGCAGGTTGATATTTGTATAAACAAACATATGAGCAAAGATGGAGAAAGAAGGTATTCTAGCTCATACGTAGTTACAGGGTCAACATAGTGAAAAGAAATCTCAAGATCAGAACATCATCCTTCATGTTGGCTGCCATCTGCATTGAAGTTCATCTGCCCTTCTAGATGATTCTATGCATTATCATCTGAAGGTCTAGCATGAGGATCATTATGAAGAATATTAAACTGAGTAACACTTTGTTCTCTCTCCAAAAGTCTAAGTAGCTGAGAACATTAAAATTTTTTTTTTTTTCTTTTTCTGATGGCTGATCCACAGAGCAAGAGTAAAAATTTCAGCCAAGATTTAAGGCCATTTCCCAAAAGTCTATTTCTGACATCAGCAGAGGCTCTATCTCACCCCTCCTGGGGGCACGAAGAGGGTGAGAAAGGAGGCGGCCGAGTGCCCCTACTCTCAGTGGCCTCAGAAGTGAGTCAGGGCAGCTCCACAGAGCCTCTTGCTGCCGCCGGGGTCGCCTGTGGCGCAGTGGCCTCCCCGGGTCTCAGAGTCAAAGTCGCGCCACCGCCACTCACAATTCCTTTGAACATTCCTATTGATTGAATGTTTCCTCTCTTTATTCTTTAATTTACTCATCTTTTCTATGCTATTTTTCATCGGTCTTTTTATTCTGTTTGTGGGAATATTTCTCAAATTTATCTCTTAACTTTTCCATTGAATGTTTTATTAACGCTGTCATGTTTTAATCCCAAGGACTCCTTTTTATTATCTTGCTATTTCTGTATTATAGCAATCCCCTTTTTTCCATGGCTTCTATATTTTACCTCTCTGAGACAGTCAACATCATTTTATATATATTTTTAATTGCCTGTTTCCTCTGAGTTCCTTTTCTCCAAGTGTTTATTTTTACCCATTTCCACATGAGTGGCTTTCATCAAGATTGTTGGGTGATTGTACATATTAAGAGTTAAGCGCTAAAGAATTGAGTGGAAGATCTGTGTGTCTGGATGGGTCACCCCACAAGCAATTGGGCAAGCCTGGCCAATCTTGGAGGGCCCCGATTATTAGGATCCTAGGTCTTTTTTCTGTTTCACACACTTCCACAGCTCCTGTCTGCACTGACTGTGGCAGCCTGAAGTCAGGAGGCTGGGTGGGGCGGGCCTAGAGCTCGGGGCTTACTCTGCCGAATGCAGACCTGTACTTACTCACCTAGCTTCCTCATGGCATGGTACCCCTGCCTTCAGCTGTGCCTTGAGTGCCAAGTCCAGAGTCTCTCTGGGTCATCCTCTCCAGAGTAATCCTCCCTTCCTTTCTTCTTTTCTTCTTCTGGTGTGGAAAGGGGCTGCAACCTGGTTTCCTGGGCTGGGGGTGAAAATATGGGAATTTGCTCCCCATAGAGACTTCCAGTGAGTCTTCCTGTTTATAGAACTGCCATCTTCAGAATTAACTAATCTTCTCCAGGTTGTAGGGCAAGAACCAGCATGCTTTTTATGGATTTTCCCTTCTGCACGCACTTGGGTGTGACCTTCCCATTATAGGAAGTGAGTGCCTACTCATCCACTCTATTTCCATATTACAAAAGTTTATTGAACTGTCTCATCTATCGTCACATCTTCTTTTCCCTTTGTCTGTGGGATTATACCTTTCAAAAATTGTTTTGTTAACATTTTAATGGAATTTGGGAAGGGAACAAAGATAAACCTGTGCATACATTCCAGTAGATTTAACAAGGTCCTATATCACATTGTTTAGAATATCTTGAACAGTGCCAATATTTTGTTTTATAAGGATGGTTTTAGTTTTGGGAAATATACAAAATTCTGAGAGAACCTCGTTTAAATACCCTCTTCTAGGCCTGAAGTCCTCCAACACCCACCATAATTAATTATTTTTTCCCTCTCTTGGGAAGCTAATGTACTAAATAAATTATATGTACTGTGTATTGTAATTCAACAATATAATCTGGGATCTATAAGCACCTTTCCCATAAAGATAAATGCACAAACTGCATCAAATAAAGTGTTCAGTACATAACAACATTTTTGAAGAAAAATCTCTGTCCCCTGTCAAAAGAACTGCTACTGCAAATAGAAACAAGCAAGCTTTATTAACAAACAGTATAACCGTTTGTGAATTGGGCAATGCCAAGTAAAAGAAAGTGCCAAAGCATTTGGGAGGGCATTGAGAATTTATAGTCCATAAAAAGAAGGGTAATGGCAGTTGTCAGGCAAGTTCTGTTTTACTGTTTTACTGTTGTGCATTGAGGCAGGTGGAAACTTACCCCAAGGTGATATGTCAGAGCTTAGGCTTCTTCTTCTTGCCCTATTTCCTATAAGTCTCCTTCTCTAGCCTGAGCATTCTCCTTTGCCAGGAACTATTCTGTAACCCAGGGTCTGAGGTCAATTTAGACTTCCTTAAACATCCCAGATCATGCTTACTTGCTATTTTATATTAAAATAGTTTGCTCATTAAACTCACACTAAATAAAATAATAGGGTTATAACTGGACGTTCTCATGGCCCATCACTCTACCACAGGTGTAGTAATGAAACCTGTCCTAACACACCTTTCTCTTTGAAGTATTCACCCTGTCATATTGTCAATTTGTTTCTGGGTGCCAAGCAAGAATTTCCTTATCCCACTACAAGAAATAAGTCCAGAACTATTCAAATCTTTGAAAAGAAATATTAATATGAGCAGAGGGCTGAAATCAGCATTGGTAACAACTGTATATTCTTTACCATTGAATTGGGAAGAGTATAAAGAGGAACCAAAGACAGCCTCTTTTAGCTGGTTTCTGTTTCTTTGGATCCTGAAAATTTGTCTCACTGATCATTACGAAGAATCAAAATTAGGCTAGCCTAAAAGATGGGGTTATTCTTGATTTTTAGATAGGGTTCCAAAAAAGTCATTTAGAGCCAAAGCTGGTGTATAATCTTAGTGACTGAGCAAAAAGAGATTGCCATTGATGAAAATTTAGGGCAGCTACAATCTGGTGACATTTTGTGTTGCTTAGAATCTGTCTTCATAGATTTACAGTACAATTCCATTTGAGCTATGACAGCATTTATTTTTAAAAGTGCACTGCCTCTGAGATGATTTTTAGTGGTACCACTTATCTGGATAGATGTGTTTGGATATATTTGATTTTTAAAATCCCCTTGCTTTATAATGACCCCTTATGTTCTAACATGGAAATGGAAAGTAAGGCATTGTTAAAAAGGAGTTAGTAAGTTTTGTAACAGCAGGATTATTTATAATATTAAAAAATTGGATTTGCAATAATAAAAAAATTTACATAGTAACAAAAGCCGAGGAACATGGTGTCAAGCTATATACCTTGTTAAAGGACCCTAAATTGACCTTCAGGCTCTGGTTTACAAAATGGCTCCCAGCAAAGGAGGTGCAAAAGGTAAAGAATCTAGGCTGGCCCCATCAGACTTCAGGAATACGCAGGTTGGAGAATAAGATTTACAGGAAATGGGATAAGAACGAGGCCTAAGCTCTGACCGATCAGTTTGAGACAAGCTTCCTTCTGCCATGATGTTCCTGGAAGTTGCTAGAACACTACTTGCCTTACAACAGCCATTTCCTTTCTTTTTTTTGGACTATAAATTCCCAATGCCCTGTCATGCCCCATCCTGCCCCCCCGCCGCCCGCCCTTCCTCCCTGCTTTGGAAAACCTGCTTTTATTTTGTGTTGCCCAATTTGCAAATTGTTATTCTGTAAATAAAACTCTCCTATTTAAATTTGCTGCAGCAGTTCTTTAGACAATTTTGGCATTAAAAGTCATATCCGAAGACACTTCCCTTCTGTCTCTAAGGTCTCTGCTGGAAACAGGTACCTTCTGAGCCCTTTAGACTGTCTCCGCCAGCTTCTTTGTAGTCGGAAGGTAAGTGCTCTCAGATCCTAGCCTGCTTCCTTTGTTTCACTTCTTCGAGCTTTATTTCCAGTTTGTTACTCGAGTTTGGAGTTTAGGTAATTACCTTTGTCTACTACTGTCCTGGTCATGGGTGCTAGCGGTTCAGAAAAGGCTTCTGAATTCCCTAGGGGCCTCTGGCCCACTACATGTTCAGACACTATGGTGCTTGTTCATATTTGTTTTTGGACCAATGGCAAAATTTCACCTGAGACACTTTATATAACCCATGGCCAATTTGGAGACCCTTTTCATTAGGATCTCCAAATTGATATTTAGAGGCCACAGGATGGGTTCAAGAGTCTACAATTGTGTCCCTAAAAGACACTGGCTCTAAATTATCTTAAACCCATCAGGAACTAAAATCCCAAATGCATACCCCAAATTCCCCTGCACCTGTACCTTCTGCTGCACAACCTCTATATCTTCCTTTGCCAGTTTACCCCTCTGAGACCACCACCTTTTCCTCTTTTTTACTCTTTAACTTCCTTTCCTCTCTGAGCCCCATTTTCAAGTGCCTTTCAAGATGGCACTCAGAGACCTGACTAAATTACTTTCACCCTTTGGTCTAAGGCCAAACTCTGGACCATAATTAAAGAATTCCCTAAGCCAAAAGAAGACCCTCAAAAATTTACTGAAGAATTTCACATCTTTTTTTTTTTAACAATTTATTGAAGTGTATCATTCATACATGAACATACATAAACAATTAGTGTTCAGTAAACATTGTGAACTTACAAAACAAACATGCATAACATCACACAGGACTCCCACACATCACCTCACCACAAACACTTTGCATTGTTATGAAACATTTGTTAACAAATTTCGAAAGAGCATAGTCAAAGTATTACTACTAACTATAGTCCGTATCTAACTCCCCTATAGATTTTTTTAAGGGTTTATTTATTTATTTACTTTTATCCATTTTTACCCCCCTCCCCCTGTTTTTGCTGTTTCTGTGTCCACTCACTGGGCAACTCTCTGTGTCCATTTCCTGTCCTCTCTTCTCATCCTTCTCCTCCTGTCTTCACTGGGATTCGATCCTTGGAACCTCCAATATGGGAGACAGGCGTCCTACAGCCTGCGCCACCTCAGTTCCTGGTTTTTCAGCACGTCTCGTCTTGGCTCTCCCTTGTGTCACTCTCCTGTTACATCATCATCTTGCTGCGTGGCTCGCAGGGCCTGATGGAGTACCCGCACATGGGGCCTAGCGGTGCCCCTGCTCAGAGGGTCTGACAGTGCACCCACACATGGGGTCTGGAGGCCCACATGCTTTCTATATTTTTCTTTTTTTAATTTTTCCCGGGAGTTACCAGGGATTGAACCCAGGTCCCTCCGTATGGGATACGGTTACCCAACCATTTGAGCCACATCCGTCCCCCTGCTATATCTCTTAAGGTTCACCAAAGATACCTAGAGTTACAGTCATTTCCCATACAGGATGGTCATATAATAAATCAGGCTTAGTTTATCACCAGCATTCTGAAACCAGACCTAGGGAGAAAAACTAGGTCTGGGGACACATTCATGGTTTCTAATATAGTGAATGTTTAGCCTACCCTGATTATCACAAAATCAGGTCAGCGAGAATATTCGCAAAGAAGTTCACATTTTAATTCAGGCCTAGCATCCTGCTGTCTGAACTTTATCAACTCATTCGCATGTTAGTTGGGTCCAGAGAAGGCCAAAATTGGATTAGAATGGCAAATTGGAAGGACCTAGAAAAAGAGAAACATTAAAGAAGCTCCCCTTTCTCTATATTGTACTAAAGTATTCTCTCAACAATTGTTAGAAGCTATGACTAAGACCCCTCACTCAAGACTGATTGGGCCAAGGTCCAACATTGCAAGCAGAGTAAAGACGAATGTGCTGCTTTAGAAACACAGTCTCAGGTCCCAGGGTCTTCCTACGCTTGCTCAGAAGACCAAAGAACTCTTAAGGAAGACAGAACTGAATCATATAAACATTTATTTATGGACACTTATGTAAAAGAGGTGTGGTTCAAGGCAGCAGGAAACACTGATCAGTGTCCTTGCATCTTCTCCTTTGGCTGAAATTTATATCACTGATGATGCTGAGTTGCTTGTAGATTTAACACGACCAACTAATTTAAATCCTCAAGCCCAAAACTCCCAAGATTATCAGGCCTTAACAGTACATAAAAAATTGGGTATGAAAACTTGCAGTGAGATCTTAAAAAGTCCCTGTTCACCAGAAATTCAAGTTTATAGAAAAGCTTTGAGTTCTTTAGAACTCAGACGCTGTCTTGTAAAAGATCTTATGTTCTACTGAATAAGATTCTGGAGCAAATAAAAGATAGGACGTATCTGAGAGCTTTGGAGAAAATCAAGATTCAGTTAGAAAAAGGAAATAAAGGATACAGTGACCAAGCAGCTGCAGCAGCACAGGATGTCAAAATGACTACAACAACTATTCAAAATGAAGATGAAAAGACTAATGAAGTGTATATGACTCTTCTCAGGGATATAAAGAAAATCCAAGCATCAAAAACCACCCAGCAAAAGATTAACAGAAGATGGAGAAAAGTGACAGCTTCAGCTGTGGTGAACAGGAGACATCCGACTGCTGAAGCTGATTCTGAAAGTGACCATGAAGTTGCAAACCAGAATAAAAAATGAAGATGAGATTACCAAGACGAGCCAAAGCAGAAGCACTAGAAAAAAAGTAAATTTAATCTTGCACAATTTCTCAATGAAGATACAAGTTAGGAGGAGAGATGATGAGATTTTTTAAATGTCCTTTAATATTATGTTTAATCCTCTACTTTAATAAAGTTACCCTTGTGTCAAAACCAGAAAACAAAAACAAAAACAAAACTCCACTACCAGAGGAGGCTTAACAGCAGTTTATATAGGCAAAGAACTAAGAAGCCTCTTAACCAGAGGGAAAGTAAATCATAAGTTATGGGAGGTATCATGAAGAAATATGTATTCATTCTTTCTGAAGTTCTATCTCATGGTCTCATGGTGCACGAAGACCTTTCTCTGTGTAACCACAAGACTGGGTTTTGACCTGTGTACTCAGCCCTGTGTTCTGGTCATGCTCTATGTACTCAACACTCCCTAGTCATAGAAGAGTAATGATAGGTGTGTTATTCCTTTGTTCCATGGAAACAAAGGAGAAAATAAGTCATAAGAGGCAAGGGATGCAAGGTTTTCACAAATGAAAGCATTTACCTTACAATAAACCTGTCTTTGATTTTCAGGAAAAAGTAGCAGAAACATTTGCCTAACACTCCGGACTATCCCTAGATGAACCTAGAGCTGGAATTGCTTTTAATGCTGTTTGTCAACGGAATAAAGGCAACCTTTTTATTTATTATAGTAAAAAGGCACAGACTTGACAAGGAAATGTCCCATTATCTAGTTAACAAACTTATCTGAAGAGTTGGCTCATGCTTAGAAACCCAAAAGACCCCTAAACAAGACAAACTACTTGCTTTAAATTACAAGTGCAGGCCCCTCTTAAACATCTTATGCCCCAAGACCTCCTGAGGTCCGTCATTATTGCACCCCAATCTCCAGCTTGGTGGAAAATGCCAAGGGGATAAACAACAATTAGCCAAGCTTAGTGTATCTCTAGGATTACCCTGCCCTAAAATATTTCCACTAGTCTTGCTCAACCTTTGCTTAATCCCTTCAGAAGGCATAACTCACATTCCATAAAATTGTTACTGGAAGACCTTCATTACTTCCTCATATATTATTTACATAATATTTACAGTATGTTTACATAATATTGCCCAACAAGACCTACCTAAATTTTATGAGGTGCTAATGAACTACTCCTGAGCTTGTTTCACAGGTTGGAGAAGGTTTTAAGGGAGGAGAGCATAACCTGACTCCAACTGACCACAAAAATCTGCAGATTGGAGAGTGTGTGTAGTGGAAAAGACATCAGTTAGAAACTCTTTGGAAACTCTGTGGGAAGGACTTTAGCAGGTCCTCTTCACCAACCAATGTGCTGCTAAACTTGCTGGTGTGGGCCCTGGAATACACCTGTCTTAATGCAGCAAGCACCACCTAACCGCAGGAAAAGTACAGCCACTGGTGACATCAAACTCACCCTAAAAAGAGTTTCAGGTCACCCAGAAGTAGACAATAATTGACATGGGCACTTTCCCCAAAAGCTATGGGTCAAGAAACATGCATTTTCCCCTTTGCTTTCTCTTTTCCATTCTTTCCTGGGCCCTAGGCATTTACCATCTTTTTTTCTCAGCTTCACAAAGGGCTGCCAACCTGGACAATTTTTCAAATGGCTGGGACTGCCTTAATTTGGACCCCACAGAAAGGCCCTAGTTATTTGTCATACCCATAGACATTCAGACCTGGATAGGCATAAAAGGTATATGCCACACAGACCAGGAATGGGACAAAGGGATGGACTCTCATTAGATAAATGTAAGAAATGATTGCTCCATCAGATTTATTTTACTCTTGAAGAAATGTTGGCACCCATAGCACAAATTGCTCAGACTGCAGTGAATTTCTTTCTTTGCATAAACAATGATATCGGCACTGGACCTTATCAAGATCCTTTCCCAGCCAACTGCTGCAATTAGACCTTTTAATATAACCAAGAGGAAGGCAAATGGTATCTTCTTTACAATGACATGATAATCTAACAGGATTCTGATAATAATGTAATTGACACTTATGATTTCAAGTTATATGAGAAACCTTTTCTACCACTGAAAACTTTTCAGGTCATTGGAATGCCAGTGTCATACTTCTATGTAACTTTTTTCATCATATTATCTATCTAGACCAATTCTCAGTCCTCATTTGGACACAAGTCCCTGATAGGTCCTTCACTCATTTATAGCTGCTCCCATAGCCTATTATATGAACTACACCACAAGGCCTATTGATCATAACACACTCAACCCCATAATTTTACAGACTTTACAGGTACAGATACCAACACCTCTATAGGTGATGTTGAAAGAAGTACAAAAAAATCCACACTGGATTATAGGTAGTACTTTAACACTCAATTGGCTAGCACAGGCTTTTTTTTTCTTATGGGGGAAATGCTTATATAGCCTTACCATCAGCCTGGAGTGGGACTTGCACAAAAAATCTGTACTCCCTGACCTAGAGAAGAGGAATCAATCAGAAACAAAAAATGTACCCAACCTGGGATCTTTTCTTTATCAACTAGAAAACCATTTTAGACCTAAGTGGGACACTGTAGAATACAACCAATTAATTGAAAGGCCTAGTATAGGCTGGAAATTTTTGAGAAGTATATTTTGGCTTCATGGAATTTCACAACTTGAAAAAGCCACCTGAAACATGTCAAAACTATTGAGTGGACCTTTAATACTACCCTCAAGCCATTAGAGAACTTACAACTCGAGGTAGATAGTGTAGCAAAAGTTGTCCTACTAAACCATAGGGTGCTGGGTATCCTCACAGATTATCAAGAAGGGACATATGCCGTCTTAGGCAAGGCTGCTTTTATTTTAAGCAATCTGGCAAAATTGAACAAAACATTAATGACATCAAAGAAAAGATTCAGACACTTCAAGAACTAGGGACTTGCAGGGTTTGGGATTTGTTTAGCTGGTTAAATCATGGCTCTTGGGGAGACTGGATTAGAGGCATATTAAATACACTGTCAATATTTTTGTCTAATAATTATCCCAGTATCTTTAATTTGTTGTTTTATTTCCAGAATAATGGCTATGGCTCAACAGTCTTTCACTTCTAAAATCATGCCGGTAAATCAGTATTTTGATCTCAAGGCCTGCACTTATGATACCTCACAGGACATAAGTACCCTCACTTACCTTTGAATATTGTTGCCCCCAAATAATATTTTCCTCGTTTCTTTCAGAAATCTTGTTGCTGACCTTAGATGGAATCCATTTCCCCAGGGTGGCCTCAAAAGGTGGCAAATGCCTAGGGCCCAAGAATAGTTTCATAACATATTCCCTCTTCCACGGGACAGATATTGGACATTTCCAGCTAGCTGGATACCTAGGATATCCCCCTACCACCATGGGACAGCACAAAAGCAACCTTCATCAGCGATGCTTTCTACTAAAGAGTGATAAAGAGGGGAAATGGTAAAGGGATTCTAACTTGACTGTCAGGCCCTGGATTACAAAATGGTTCCCAGCAAAGGAGGCACACAAGGTGCACACCCTATGCAGACGCAATCAGATGCCAGAGGTGGAAGCTTGGAGAACTAGACTTACATTTAATAGGGTGAGGAGAAGAGGCCCAAGCTCTGACCAATCAGTTTCAGAAAAGTTTCCTTCTACCTTGATGTTCCAATAAACCGGTAGAAGAGAACTCGCCTTTCAACTAACATTTCCTTTTTTTAAAATTTTTTTTGACTATAAATTTCCAGTTCCCCTGAACCCTTTGGAACTCATTATATTACTTGGTGATGCCATTCATGAATTGTTATACCGTTAATAAAGTGTTTTTTTTTGTTCGCAGAAGCAGTAATTTTGTACTGTTAAAATGACAGTCACACGGGTCATATCCATGCATAGAAAAGTATATATAAAATAATTTCAAGTAGAAAAGATGAATATAAAATATGAATGCACCCAAGACAATTTCATGAAAATGAATGATAATCAAACATCAGGGCTCATTTTAAGCTATACGAAATGTTCATTAGGTTTTTTGTTTTTTTTTCTTATGGTGACTCAGCTTCATAATAAGATAGAACTTCCTGTTTGGGAAACAATACATCTATCCAGTTTTTCCTGAGCCACATCTTTAAGCAACGTCATTCCATCTCTATTTCTTTATTGATAAATCTCAGGAAATCTATCTTCAAAAAAAAACCTTTTAAAGTCAGTGTACCAATGAACAGTTCTTGTTTTCCACATAGCTAAAGGGTGGAGCCTCAAACCATAAGGAGAAGAAGGAAGTTACCAGATGTTAAATACAGGAATTATCTTGCCATAGTCATCCTAGGATCCGTCTTCACAGTCGACATGAAGGCTCTCCTTATTCTGGGGCTTCTCCTCCTTTCTGCCACTGTCCAGGGCAGGCAGATTGAAAGGTGTGAATTGGCCAGAACCCTGAAGAAACTTGGACTGGGTGGCTTCAAGGGAATCAGCCTGGCAAACTGTAAGTCTGCTCTCCCTCATACCTTGAGATAGTTATCCAAAAGGGGAACAGATCCTAGGAGAGGGTTCTGAGAACCTAGAGTGACAAGTACTTTTTTTTTTTTTTAATTCCCTTGCATGATATCAGATCTTTAACTGTAACTTTTTTTTTTTTGAGGTCCAGGATGCAGGGATTGAACCCAGCACCTTGTATGTGGGAAGCCAGCGTTCAACCACTGAGCCACATTGGCTTCCCTGAGTTGGTTTAACCATTTGTTTTGCTTGTTGTTTGGTTTTTGTTTTTTCAGTAGGCGTGAAATGGAGCCAGGACTTCCCACGTGGCATGTGGGAGCTCAACTACTTGAGCCATATCTGCTCCCACTGTAATGTTTTTAATATTATGTTGAACTCTTAATATAAGGGGCAGTAATTTTGCCGAGTAATAGCCTACTGTGATGCACATAGTAGCTAATAGCTTGATACCAAGATTTTGAGAAAAGAATTTTATTGTGTGTACAAATGGAATGAGACAGGAAGCAAGCTCTGTTTCTCTTTTCTGAGGACTAAGGGAGTTTTATTGGATGGGGACAAAGGGAGGGTGGACAGTCACAGGGATTGGAGTTGGCATATCCTGATTGGTAGTTTATGGTAGTATCATGCCCGTGGACCAGAAATTCTTTGCTGAGGGACCCCTTGCATTCCATTTGCTTCTGTGTCTCCTCAACCCCATAGTAATCTTAGTTCCAAGGACAGTGATTTTTGTTCTAGTGTCTCAGCGGCTGTCTAAGGGGCTAGATTTTGTTTTTCTGTGCATACTCTGGTTTACAACTTATGGCCAAGCTCAGATGCCTGTAACACAAGCTCAGGAATGATTTTAGTTTTGGAAAGGGAAGAAGCACTGATAAATGAGTTTTGGCTTAAATTCTGCATTTTAACTATTACGGTAATTAGGGACTCATGAACATTTCATCCATGGTTTCTGTAGGAGCCTATTTCCCTTTGGTAATTGTATAATAAGGATCCTTGAGACTGAAGGTGAAATGATGTTTTATTATTCTTACTCACCCTTCTGAATAAACTGTTTTTCATTTCCTTCTGTACAATGCAAGGTATGCCCCGAGTAAAAGTCACTTTATATTTTAGTCCATATTTGTACATAATCACTGTACTTCTCAGATTGAGTCAAACCTTTCTTCTGAATTCCTATATTTGGATGAATGAGTGGATGGATGAAATATGCTTTCTTGTTCTCTAACTCTTGACTTCCAGATTCAGACTATTCAAATCTACCTTTAGCAGTTCGAAGAAATTTTCTTTCTGTCAGAAAATCCTCATTTCTTCTTATCAAAAAATTTTTCCATCAGTCTACGTATTGACTATGAATTTACAAAATCCACTGTACAACTCTGTTGACCTTTCCATTCTGGCTGAATGTTCCCTAAAGGTTTGGGAAAGGGTCAAAGCAATGGATTATTTTTAAAAGTATATTATCTTGCTCCACTAAGTTTACAAAGCCATTTGTAACACACAGGGTTCATTTAGAGGCCCTTTAACTCATTAGTGTTAAAATCTTTTTCAAGATGAATATTGTAAGTTATTAGTAAAATAGATTTAGTGAAATAGTTTTTGGTGTAGAGTATAGTGATTTGGTATTATGCCCTTATTGCTGAAAATAAATTCTTTTCAGGGATGTGTTTGGCCAAATGGGAGAGTGAATATAAGACACATGCTACAAACTACAATCCTGGAGACAAAAGCACCGATTATGGGATTTTTCAGATCAATAGCCGCTACTGGTGTAATGATGGCAAAACCCCTGGAGCAGTTAATGCCTGTGGTATATCCTGCAATGGTAAGAAAGATAACGAATGAGTGATGGCACAGGGCCCAGCTGCTTGTACTTACAAGAATAGAGTCAGCCCAAATGTGACAGCCTGGAAGGGTTCACCAGGCACCCAGACACCCTCCATCTCAAGTTCTAGGTACTCAGTGCCATCTGCCTCATACTTTCCTAAGTAGGAAATTAAAGGTCTGGGAACAGAAGACTTTGGTGTTTTGGAATATATAAAAGTTTTTAGCATGGCCTAATAATTTATTGTAAATGACCTTATTAATGCTTTGTCAAGAACAGTGCCATATTCCCTTTTACTTTGTAAGGTTTAAGGAAAATTTGCGCGGTCCTTTTTTGTTTCTTTTGCTTTTTGTTATGAAATGTGATAAAAACATAAAAAGTGAAAGATATTAGTATAATAAACAATCACGTGCCCATCACATATTTTAATGTATGTTAACAGTTTGCTATGTTTGCTTCATATATGTCTGTATGTATAATTATATATAACTATATAAACATATTTTTTTTTGATGAAGGATTTTAAATGAATTAAAGACATTATGACATGCCATTTCTAAATTCTTTTGTTTGGATCTCCAAAAATTACAGTTCCTAAACATCATTATCAAACCTAACATTTTAATTTATGGATTTGTTAATTTGAAGTTAAACAAATATTATGGTAATGAAATAAAAATAGAAATGACATGTAAAATTTTTAGTGCATATAGTACTGGATAAGTATGGTAAACTTGATATTGTTACATTTTTTTAATGATACATTCCTAATAAAAAAGATTTTCTTAGGCTATTCTTTTTCTCTAAATCTAGCTAATTTAATTTTTAAATACTTTAATTGCATAATAATCTATAGTAATTGAAGAAAAATGAGAAAATACATATAAGAGAAAAATCATCCATAATCTTCCTACCCAGGAATTTATAACCACTGATACTTATTTTGTACATATTCATCTATAATATATATCAATCATGTATATGAATGTGAAGCAGTATTATGCACAAAAGATGTCCCTACATACAAACATGTAAACAATGTATACCTTTACAAAAATGAAATTTTATCATATGTTTTGCATTTCCATTTGCTTTTTATGCCTCAAAATTTTTTCCACGTCAACAAATGCAGATCTTTCTGTATTATCATTTGAAAAGCATAACTGGATGCCAATATGAATATTCCATCATTTATGATCCACTCTTACTATTAAGCACTTGGGTTTTTTCCCTTTTTCCATTTTATAATTTGCCATGAAAAGTCTTGTATACACATCTTTGGGTGCATTTTTTATTATATTTTTAATTTAAATTCTTTGAGTAAAAAATTACTAGACAAGTGGTATTTTACAGAGACTAATACAGAAGACCTTCCATTTTAGTAAATAATTCGAGAACTTCCAATAACTTCATTAAATAATAAATAGCATACTTTATTTCATGCCCAATGAGATGTAATGAAAGGAACATTTTCCCTCCATATTCATAGATATTTGGACTTTGAGGAAATAATTTCCTAATGGGTACCTTCTTCAACCTAATAAAGATGACTAAACCTAAATTTTTAATAAAATTTCAAAGAACATTGTTTTCATACCTCACTGCTTCTTTCCTAGTTTTGCTGAAAGATGACATCACAGAAGCTGTGAAGTGTGCAAAGAGGGTTGTCAGCGATCCAAATGGCATTAGAGCATGGTATGTTTTCTAGCACTAGAGGGGAAACTATTTTACCCTAGTGTTGATATGTGCAATAAGAAGGATTTTCTAAACCAAAATGATGATACTGAAAATGTAAAACTGCAATTTTAGATTTATGCTAAACAATGTATTGCATTGATACTTGAGGCAACTACCTTTACTGATTCTGAATCTTCCCAGTCTTCAACACCAATTTACTTTATTTTTTTTATTTATTTATTTTTTTTAAAGATTTATTTATTTTATTACATATCTCCCCTTCCCCCCCGTTGCGGCGACGCGCCGAGACTTGGTCACTGCGCAGGCGCGGCTTTCCCCGCTTGTGGGCGGCTTCTGCTTCCATCACGGCCGGCTTTTCAGTTCGCGGGTGGCTGGCGG
>PVKH010013540.1:5441-16920 GCA_004027955.1 Chaetophractus vellerosus | reverse complement strand
AAGCTTGCAGCTGAACTCAGGAAGAAAGCAGAGCAGCCAAGACTGACAGAGGCGGCCCAGAAAGAGACGAGCCCTATGCCTACTTGCCCACACCAGAGCTCCGGGGACGACAAAAGACTCTGGAGAAGAAGAGGCAAGGGGACTGAAACCTCAGCAGAGATTGGCAGCCATCTTGCTTCACCACATTGCAACTGACATTGTATAGGTGTGACGAACTGAACCAGAGTGGGCCTTAACCCAGATTACTGGAGGCCTTAAAAAGAAAAAACCTATATAAAAATTTAAAAAAAAAAAAACAAAAAACCGCAGGGAGGAGCCAGAAGCAGGAAGTCAGCAGGAACCCAGAAGAGAACAGAGAGGACATCATTATGTTACATAAAAGCCAAAAAACCCCAAGGATTGCTGGCAGCCATCACCAGAACTCTACAATCTTCCAGGAGAAAGCAGGTTTTGCTGATATCTAGATTTTGGACTTCTCCTAGCATCAAAACTGTGAACCAATAAATTCTTCTTCTTTAAGCCAATACCAGCTTATTACACTAGTGACAGAAGCTCAGGTAAACTAAGACAATCCCCTTATCTGAACAGTACGCTTTCTCTTCACCTGTTATACTCAAGCTCCCTATTTTAGAGAGAAGGATTAGTACCTATTAGAGGGAAGCAGATGTGGCTCAAGCAACTGAGCTCCTGCCTACCACATAGGAGGTCCTGGGTTCAATTCCTGGTGCCTCCTGGAGAAGATGAGCAGACAGAGAGCACACAGCGAATAGACACAGAGAGCAGACAGCGAGTGTAAACAATGGGGGGAGGGGGAATAAATAAATAAAATAAATCTTTAAAAAAAAGACCTATTAGAGAGCAGGATTAAGAGATCTTAAGCACTAACAAGATTATTGTGTCTACCCTGAATGTAATTCAAAACAAAACAAGTGTAAAGAGATTTTTTTTAATGTAGAACTTTGATCTGTAAAGACCCTTTTAAGAAAGTGAAAAGTCAAGCTATAGACCAAGAGAAAATATTTACAAACCACATGTGACAAAGACCTAGAATATAAAATACATAAAGACCTCTCAAAACTCAATAGTATAAAAACAAACAATCCAATTAGCAAATGGGCAAAAGATATGATGAAACATTTCATCAATGAGGATATACAGGTGGAGAAAAAGCATATGAAAAGATGTTAAACAAAATGAGCCATTAGGGAAATGCAATTAAAATTACAAGATATCACTACACACCTATCAGAATGGCTAAAAGAAAAAACAGTGGCAACACTGGCAAGAATGCAAAGAAAGTGTATCAATTATACATTGCTGGTGGGAATGTAAAATGGTACAACCACTGTGAAAAACAGTTTGGCAGGTTCTTAAAAAAACTAAACATGCAACTACTACATGACATGGCAACTGCACTCCTGGTCATTTATTCCAAGAAATGAACTCTTATATTCACCCAAAAACATGTACATGAATGTTTGTAACAGCTTTATTTATAATAGCCCAAACCCTGAAACAATCCAGATGTCCTTCAATGGGTGAATGATTAAGCAAATTGTGGTATACCCATACCATAAAGTACTGATCAGCAATAAAAAGGAATGAAATATTGATACACACAGCCAACCGGATGAATCTCTGGAGAACTATACTTAATCAAAAAAAGATCTATCCCATACACACTGTATGATTCCATTTATATAAGATTCTTGAAATAACAAAATTATAGAATTGCAGAGCAGATAAGTGGATTACAGGGTTTAAAGAGGGGGTGGAGCCAGGAGAGTTCCTTATAAAGATTTATACTATATTACACTATAGTTTTGCCAGATGTTAACATCAGAGGGACTGAGTAAAGTGCACACAGGATCTTTCTATTTTATCATTTCTTACAACTGCATGTAAATGTACAATTATATCTAAATTAAAAGTTTAATTTTAAAAATATATATGGACCCCCTACAAAAAGGGAGCAAGATTTTGTTGAGGTAGTTCTCTTCAGCCAGGGGCAAATATGGCTGAAAATTTCTGATGAAAGCTATCAGCATACCTAGCAACTGAGGGAATTAATGCTTCATTCCTGGACGGGAATAATTGAGGCACTTCACCATCACATCTACTACAAGTTATTCCTCTATTCTTTACCTAACTCCACTTGTCCTTTAAACTGAGCCAGCAGCCCTTTCTACAGAACCTTCCTTAGGTCCCAGTTTCATTTTGATGCCCCTCTATTGTGTACTTGGTGCAAACCTGTCCTGTACTTATCACAGGGTTATAATTGCAGGCTGTCTGGACTGCCTCCCCCATTAGTCTCTTAGGCTCTTTAGGGCAGGAACCGTATCTTATTAATCTTTGTATCTCTAGACCTAACACAGTACCTATCACAAAGTAAATAATCAACACAAGTTTAATGAATACATGAATAATTGCCCCAAAACAATGAGATCATAAAGCTGGAAACCATAAAAGGTTAATTGAGAGAATCACCACAATTTTTAACTCTCTCCCCGGAATTCCTGTTGGCAGCAACAAGAATAAAAGTAGAAGAAACACATATTTAGGTTACATAGTGGTAAGATAAATGACCAAGGGAAATTAGGGTAATAGTCTGAGTGTACAAAAAATTGTTGGCATGGCATCTCAGCTGATTTAAGAAAGAAATGAAACTAGAAAAGGTTAAAAATCTAGATTCTAGAAGAATGGAGAGAGGTACTTATAAAAGCTGCCTTACCCAGGGATGGCCTTCATAATATTAAAATTTTCTGACCCCTACTGTAACTGAAATATCTGAATTCAGGCAGCCACAGGCTATCACTCCTCACCAGTCCCACTAATTCCACCATCCCAGAATAGGCACCTGAGCTGCACCAGCTGACTGACTGACTGACTGACTGAAGCTTTCCCACAGCGCACACCTAGTGTATTGTGTTATGATCTGGAAACCACATTTTAAGAGATGAAATGAATTCAGAAAAGAGTGACCAGTACAATAAAAAGACCCTGAACAAAATCATATGAAAATTCATTGAGAGAACCGGAGATTTTAGCCTGAAGAAGAAAATATGCAAAGTAGAAATAATAACTTTTCTCTTTTTTTAAAGATTTATTTTTATTTATTACATATCCCCCCCTTCTGCTTGTTCTTGCTGTGTTCATTTCTGCGTTCTTCTGTGTCTGCTTGTCTCCCCCCACTGCAGCAACCTGCCAAGTCAGCTTACCGCGCGGTGGCCTGCCTGCTCACGGCGGCTTGCCCTGCCCGCGGGAGCTTGCCTTTTCAAGGCGGTCTGCCCACTCGAGGAGGCCCCGGGAACTGAACCCAGGGCCTCCTATGTGGTAAACCAGCGCCCTACCAATCGAGCTATAGCTGGCCCCAAAATAATAACTTTTCAATGCAATTATGTTCAATTACAGACAACAGTCACAAACCAAACCCTGATATTGCATAGAAGAAAGACAAGATAACACTAAAGCTGGCATTTCCATTCCCTGAGGCCACCTTCTGCTATTTCTGAAGATTGTATTTACATGTATTGGATCAACTGAAATGGCATATTATATATAAACAGAAAAAATTTCAAAAGGAACCTCAATGTGGAGGCAGAAGTTGATTTACTCAGTTATTGTGTAAAATAATGGAAAGTAAAACACCTGATGTCATGCTAATGAGGCTTATGAGTAACTATTTTAACAGCTTCCTATTAAATGTATTCAACCAGTAAAATGAGAGAATCACGATACACCAAGATGGGTATTATTTCAGATATTCAGACAGGAAGCTGCTTTTCTAATACAGCTTTCTATAAAAAAAGACATTAAGATTCCATATTAAAATGGTATTTAAAAAAGTTTACCATTGAATTTAGCAATTCAGTTTTGGTCCTGAGAAATACCCAGGTTCCAACATGTTTAGAAAAATTATGTAAATGTATGCAATTATTGAAGACTTAGTGGACTAACTATAGTGAAATTAAAGATTATCACAAGAGAGAAAATATATGCTATATTCTGATCCTTTGAATTTTATAATGAATCATCTAAATTCTGCAGGCAAAACATGTGAATTAGAGCAATTTGATATGTTTATACTTCAATATTCTCTCAAACTAAAGATGAAAGTGTTTAGACCACTGTGCTATGCAGAATTCTAAGCTGGCTCCCAAGATTCCCAGCACCTGTTGTACATGTTTTCTCCCAGTTATTCAATCAAACAATAATCTAGATGCTGTTACTAAGGGATTTTTGAAGGTATAATTAAGATTCCAAATCCAACGACCTTAAAATAGAGAGGTTATCAGGTAAGCCTGACCTAATCATACATGGCCTTTAAATTGTGTCAGGAAGTCAGAGAGAGGGGCAGTAAAAGATCTGAAGTGTGAGTTTTCTGCTGTTGTCTTTGAGGATGGAAGGGGCCATGTAACAAGGAATATAGGTGGTCTCTAGGAGCTGAGAGCTAGCCAAGAAATGGGGACCTCAGTCTTCTAACCACAAGGAAGTGAATGCTGCCAACAACCTGAATGAGCACATTCTTCCCCAATACTCCAGATAAGCAAACAGCCTGGCTGACACCTGATTTCAGTCTTATGATACCCTGAGAAGAGTCATGACATGCCAGACTTCTGGAAAGAGAACGGGGTTAATAAATGTTGTTTTAAGCTGCTAAATTTGTGGTGATTTGTTATGCAGCAATAGAAAACCAATATAACCACTTTAACACCAGAGACTTTGAAATATGCTACCCAGAGGATCTCCTTGCTAACAAAAAAAGGCCATTGTTGTCACATTCCAGTTTTAATCTAATGTGGCCTAGTTGCTGTCTCCCACAAATGGCAGTAATCCTGCTTGCCAATAGCCCCAATAGTCCTTCAGTTTTCAGCCACTGAAAGAACTGGAATTTTATTTCTCTATAACAGTAGGTTAATAAACAGATGGCTTTTGTTTTTCAGTTGTGTGATTTCCCCCAGAGTAACTTCACTAACTAATATTTGTGGATTGACATTTAACTTTGTTCTTTTTTTTTTTTTCAAAGATACCTAGATTACATAAAAGTTACATAAAAAATGCAGGGGATTCCCATATGTCCCATTCCCTCCCCCTCCCATACTTTCCCACATTAACAACATCCTTCATTAGTGTGGTACATTTGTTACAATTGATGAACATACTGGAGCACTGCCACTAAGTGTGGATTATAGTTTACATTATACTTTGAACTCTCTCCTGCACAATTTGTAAGTTATGACAAGATATAGAATGGCCTGTATCTGTTGTTGCAACGTCATTCAGGACAATTCCAATGTCATGAAAATACCCCCATAATTACACCTATTTTTCCCTCTCTCTCCCCTCAGAACCTCCAGAGGTCACTGCCTCCACATCAATGATAAAAGTTCTCCCGTTGCTAGAATAATACGTCTATAGCAGAATAACAGTAAGTCTACTCTAATCCTTCATTCATTCCCCAGTCCTGAGGATTCTGGGATGGTGATGCCCACTCTGCCTCTAATTGAGAGGGGGCTTCGATCCAATGGGGCTGACAGATGGAACTATCTTGCTTGCAGTTGTAGACTCTCTCTGTTCCTTAGGATGGTCGTTGTCCATCATCATTTCCTTGTTAGTTGTCCTGGGTGAGTCCAATGAACTGGAGAGTAGGTGTTGCAACTCTGTTGAGATTCAGGGCCTGACTGGCACATGGAAAGCCCAAAGATTTAAGTCTCCTGTTCTTAACTATCAACTCTATTACTAACCATAGGTTCAAATAGAAAAGGACTCCAATCACTACACATGATCATGACGTTTAGCCTTTAAAAATTACAAGACATTTTAATGTATATTTTTAAAGTATAGTACAAATATAAGATTTCTTTCATGAACTGTAACAAATGTACATCACTATTACAATGTATTAATAATAGGTGGTAAATGGGGAAAAAATACACCTAATGCAAACTATGAACTATAGTTAACGGTAATATTTTAATAATCTTTCATCAATTGTAACAAAGATTCCACACCAATGCTAAGTGTCAACAATAGTAGGAGTATATGGGAATGTTGTATTTTTTTTACAACTTTCATGTAATATACAACTTCTCTAATTAAAAAAAAATTATAGTAGTAATATTTTGACGATGCTCTTACATAGTTTGTAACAAATGTTTCCCAACAATGCAAGGTGTTGGTGGTGGGATGATGTATGGGACCGCTGTATGATGTTATGCATGTTTATTTTGCAAGTTCACAACTTTTACTATACACTTATTGTTTATGTATGTTCATGTATGAATGATATACGTCAAAAAAATAAAAATGTGAAAAAAATAATTACAATAATTTTTAAAAACATTAGGCTAAGTGAAAGAAACCAGATACAAAGTACTATATATGGTATGATTCCATCTATATAAAATTTAAATATAAATAAACGTATAGGGATAGAATTAGACAAGTGGTTATATAGGGCTGGAAGGCTAGAGGAATTGAGAAGTTACTAAAGGGTACAGGGTTTTTCTATTTGGAGTAATAAAAATGTTCTAAAACTGATTGTGGTGATGAACTCAGTGATTATACTGCAAGCCATTGATTTGAACACTTTGGATGATTGTATGGTATGTGACTATATCTCATTAAAACTGCTTTTTAAAAAGGAAACTAAAGAGAAGGAGAGGAAAGGGGGAAAGGGGGCTGGAGGAAAGGAGAGTAAGAAAAAACTGTCCATTAAAAATCTAACCTGAAAAGGAAGATTATATTCCCCCAACCTTTGCCTAGCTTGAATCAACATGGCCTCTTATATAAGCATTATCTTCTCAGGAATCTTTGTATTTTCCAAGAATTTCCAAGAATTACTTGTTCAACTTTTAAAGCATATAACAAATCCTCAGTTATGATGGGAAAAATGTTTTACTGTATATAATAAATATTTAATTATATTTCAAAAATTTGTTTTATATCTGATCATTTTGTTATTGTTACATTTATATGATTATATTTTAAATTTAAGGCAACTGAGTGAAAATTACTATACTGGCAAAGAAATATAAAACTTTGGTATATTGTGTGTTTAATGCAGAATCTCATGCTTTCTAATGTTTTGGTAACTTTTATGTTGAAGTCTATTTTGACTTAGAGGAAAAAAACCTCCTTTAGAATACTACTGCTCAATTCATCTTCTAATAGCCTGACAAAAATACTGCCCCCCCCTTCATTTTACTACCTTTTTGCTTTCCCTTCCTCAGCTGAGCAGCATTCTCTTCAATGGCAGCAACATCAGCAAAGCAACTTTTCTGCCAAAATTCTATTTAGAACTTTGAGCAAAGAATACAGAATAAACAACTAGTCTCATAAAGCCTCTGATACCACCTAGAATTTTTCCTGAACCTCCAGAGAATTTTAATTTCACTTAATTCTACTAAGCCATTTATCTCTATCACCTCTGACAACACCTTGAATAGATGTCCCTCATGGCATCTAGTCTGTATATTCATTCACACACTGTTCTGCACTTCTTCCCCAATGATTCTTTTTGTTGTTGTTGTTACATATCCCCCCCCTTTCTGCTTGCTCTTGCTGTGTGTCCATTCTTCTGTGTTTTCCTATGTGTGCTTCTTGTCTCCCCCGTCTTTGCGGCGACGCGCCGAGTCGGCCCTCCATGCAGGTGGCTCACTCCGCTCGTGGGTGGCTCCACTCTGTTTCACGGGTGGCTCTGCTCCGTGTTTTGCGGGCAGCAGCCCTCCATGTTTTGCGGGCTGCTAGGCTTCCGTGATTCGCGGGCGGCAGCTCCGTGTGTTTCACGGGTGACTTTGCCATGCCCGTGGCAGCTCTGCCCTGTCCTCGGCAGCCTTCTGCCCTGCCCACAGCAGCTTGCCTTTCCCAAGGCCGTCTGCCTGCTCAGAGAGGTCCCCAGGAACCAAACCCGGGACCTCCCATGTGGTACACAGGCGCCCTTATCCACTGGGCTATCTAGCCGGCCCCCCCAATGACTATTCTTGACCCACTCCCCTCCATTCTATACTTTTCTTTGAAATCCCACTAGCTCATATACTTAACCATTTCTTAGACTACTCTTCTTTCCTAGCCTTAACTGAAACTTCACTAACCTTCCATTAATTTTTTCACATTTACAGATATGCTGCCACAAATTTTACAGATATTCCTGGCACTGTGCAGATTCCAAGGTTGAAGTGTTCCTGTTCTCAAGAAATTCATAGTCTTGTATTGAAGACAGATAAGTGGGGAAAAATTAAAATTTCACTATAATAAAAGCAACTGCCAAGGAAAGAGAATTTTGCCTTTACACTTTCCCCCAACTGAGCTCTTCACGTGGGAAGAAGCATAACAGGTATTGACTGGTCAGACCTTGCAGTCACTGTGCAAATTACAGGTACATGGAATTACTAAACTTGGAAATAATTTGTTCTGATCCCGTGAAACAAAGCCACCCAGAGCAGGGCCCAGAGATTATCTTTCAGAGTAGTGGTCTTTGATGCAGGGAAAAGGAGAAAACATTAGAAGTATTAGAATTTATAATTATTCTTTAATAAATAAGAAAGTATGCTGTACTAATATTAATATATAAATTGACAGTGTGTCATCCTTAGTCTGTTCATATGTTAGATGGTTACATATCACTGACTGTAGGCAGTAGGCAAATATCCTGAGGGAAAAGGGTAAATTCTACACTCAGAGGGGTTCATATCACTGCCATCATGCTTTGTCTGCTTTCAGAGTACTGCATTTGCCAGTTAAGTGGATCTACTTTAGTAGGAGAATATTTATTCTGCTTTACAAACAGATTGGGAATTATCATTTTAAAAATTCCATGCCAAAGCATTTTTTAAAAGATGGCAAGCACAAAGATGTTTCATGCATTTTGAATTTACAAAAAGGCAAGTGTTCCAAATTTGCTAACCTTTTTTTATGACAAATGGATGTCACTAGTACATAAGCTAGCAGACATTTAAAGTACATATTAATCTGTTCTTTCAGGGTAAGGTGACATTTTTTCTTTTCCTTTTTTTTTGACATTTTAACATGAGTGTGAAAATACCTATCTTTAAAAATTTTTTTAATTAGAGAAATTATAGGCTTATAGAAAAATCATATAAAAATATACAGCATTCCCATATATACCCTTACACCCATTAGTAACACCTTGTATTAGTGTGGTGCCTTTGATACAAATGGTGAAAGAATATTATAATTGTAGTAGTAACTACAGTCTATAGTTTACATTAGGGTGTATTTTTCCCAATATATCACTCTATTATTAACACCTTGCATTAGTGTGGTACATTTGTTATAATTCAAGAAAGAACGTTTTTATAATTGTAATATTAATTATAGTCCATCATTTACAAAAGGATTCACTGTACTATACAGTCCTATGTTTTAATCTTTTAATTTTTATTCTAGCAACATATATACAACCTAAAATTTCCCCTTTTAACCACATTTACCTACATAATTAGTGCTATTAATTACATTAACAATGTTGTGCTACCATCAGCACCATCCATTCCCAAAACTTTAAAATCAACCCAAACAGAAATTCTGTACAAATTAAGCATTAACTGCCCATTTCTTACCCCAAACCAGACCTGGTTACCTATATTCTAGATTATAACTCTATGGGTTTGTTTATTCTAATTATTTCATATCAGTGAGATCATATGATATTTATTCTTTTATGTTTGGCTTATTTCACTCAACATGATGTCTTCAATGTTCATTCATGTTGTTACATTAACCAGAAATTCACCCCTTTTTAATACTGAATAATATTCCATAGTATGTACATACCTGCCACATTTTGTTTATCCATTCATTGATTGATGGACCCTTGGGTTGCTTACATCTTTTGCCAATTGTGAGTAATGCCACTATGAACATCAGCATATGTTCTAGTCCCTGCTTTCAATTCTTTAGGGTATATACCTAGCAGAGGGATTGCCAGGTCATTTGGTAATTCTACACTTAGCTTTATGAGGAACTGCCAAACTGTCTTCTACAGTGGCTGTACCATTTTACATTCTAGCTAGCATGAATGAGTGTTCCTATTTCTCTACATCCTTTCCAACACTTGTAATTTGTTTTTTTAATAGTAGCCATTCCAGTGGGTGTGAAATAGGATCTCATTGTGGTTTTGATTTGCATTTCCCTAATAGCTAGTGATATTGAGCATCTTCTGTTTTTTATCCATTTGTATATCCTCTTTGAAGAAATGTCTATTAAAGTCTTTTGCCCATTTTTCAATTGGCTTGTTTGTCTTTTTATTGTTGAGTTGTAGGACTTCTTTGTATATTCTGGATATTAAACCCTTATTGGATATGTGTTTTCCAAATATTTTCTCCTGTTGATTAGGTTATCTTTTCATTTTCATGACAAAGTAATTTGATGCATAAAAGTTTTTAATTTTGATGAAGTCCCATTTATCTATTTTTCCTTTTGTTGCTTGTGCTTTCGGTGTAAAGTCTAAGAAAACCACTGCCTAACACAAGATCATGAACATGCTTCCCTATATTTTCTTCTAGGAACTTTATAGTCCTGTTTCTATATTTAGGTCTTTGATCCATTTTGAGTTGGATTTTTGTATATGGTGTGAGATAGAGGTCCTCCTCCATTCTTTTGCATATGGATATCCAGTTTTCGCACACCATTTGTTGATGAGTCTACTCTTTCCCAATTGAGTGGACTTGACAGCCTTGTCAAAAATCAATTGTCCATAGCAGTTCCTCAGAAACCTAAATATAGAAATGCCATATGATCTGACAATCCTGCTATTAGGAATATATTCAGAAGAACTGAAAGCATGAGCAGATATTGGTATACCAATGTTCATAGTGGCATTATTCACAATTGCTAAAAAACAGAAACAACCCAAGTGTCCATCAACCGATGAATGGATAAACAAAATCTGGTATATACAGACAATGGAATACTATTCAGCTGTAAGAAGAAATAAACTTAAGACGCATATGACCACATGAATATATTATACATAGAAAGCCCTGAAAAATATACAACAAAGCTTCTACAGCTGATAAATGAGTTCAGTAAAGTGCAGGATATAAGATCAACATGCAAAAATCAGTAGCATTTCTGTATACCAATAATGAACAGGGGCCGGCTCGATAGCCCAGTGGATAGGGCACCGGCATACCACATGGGAGGCCCTGGGTTCGATTCCCGGGGACCTCTCCTAGCGGGCAGACCACCTTGAGAATGGCAAGCCGCCATGGGCGGGCCGGAGCCGCCGTGGGCAGGACAAGAAGCTGCCACGGACATGGCAAGAGCCGCCACGGGCAGGGCAGGTCGCCCGCGGATGGAGCGCAGCCAGCCACCCGCGAACTGAATCAAGCGCCAGCCGTGAACGGACGCAGAGACCGCCCACAAGCGGGGAAAGCCGCGCCTGCGCAGTGACCACTCTCGGCGCGTCGCCGCAGCGGGGGGAAGGGGAGATATGTAATAAAATAAATAAATCTTT
>PVKH010013539.1:0-16842 GCA_004027955.1 Chaetophractus vellerosus | reverse complement strand
TACCTGACACAGATTTCAAAGCTCAACAGCACAATGGAGAAGCTAGCAGAAAAAATAGGTGAATCTGAAGACACAGATTTCAAAGCTCAACAGCACAATGGAGAAGCTAGCAGAAAAAATAGGTGAATCTGAAGAGAGAAAAATAGCAATGACCCAATCTGAACAACAGAAAATAGATGAAAAGAAAATAAACAGAGCCACAGGGGCCTGTGGAACTACAACAAAACTTCTAGCATTCATGTCATTTTAGTCCCAGAAGGAAAAGGAAGATGGGGTGGAAAAGTGCTCAAAGAAATATCAGCTGAAAAAAATCCCAAATATATTAACCTACATGTTCAAGAAGTTGCATGAACTGAACAGGGTAAGGACAAGATGTCCACATCAAGACACATTATAGTCAAACTTCAGAAAATTAAAGAAAAAGAAAACTTTAAAAAGCAGCATGAGAGAGGTGATGCCTGACCCATAAAGGAGGAACAATTTGAATGACAGCAGCTTTTTGGTCATAAACCATAGACATCAGAAGAAAGAGTACAATATTTTTCAAGTGTTGAAAAATAGACCCTAAATCTAGGGAAAATTTCCTTCAGGCATAAAAGGGGAAACAAGATATTCTCAAATGAAAACTAAAGAATTTTCACCAGAGGAACTGTCCTAAAAGAATGATTAAGGAAGTCATCTAACTAGAAAGAAAACATTACAAGAAGGAATTGTGGAACATCAGGAAGGACAACCAAACAACAGAAAGTAAAAATATAGGTAAATATAGTAAGCTTTCTTTATCCTCTTGGGTTTTCTAAATTTTTGTTTGATGGTTGGAGCAAATAGCTTAACACTGTCTGATGTAAATCTAAATGTATGTAGAAGAAATATTTAAGACAATTATACTGTAATTGGGGGAGGTAAAAGGATATAAAGAGAGATGAGGTTTCTGCACTACCTCAAATATGCAAAATGATAGCACTTGTGGACTGTGATGTTATTTATATAAGATAATACGTACAGAAACCACTTAAAAAACTAAACAAAAAGACATCCTCAAAAACACTATAGATAAATAAAAATTGAATTCTACATAATGCTCAAGTAACCCAAGACAAGAAAAAGAAAATTGAGAAATGAAAAACAGAAAAACAAGAAGAAAACAAAAAATAAAATGGTGAACTTAAGCCCTAACATATCAATAATTACATTATGTAAATAGTGTAAATTCATCAATTAAAAGACATAGATTGGCAGGAATTAAATAATATGATTTAAATACATACTGTCTAAAAGGAACTCGCTTCAACTATAACAATGTATTTCAACAAAGCAGTCAGCCTGAAAGTAAAAGATGGTGAAATACATGCCATGGAAACATTAATCAAAACAAGAGTAGCTATATGACTACACCAAGAATACATGGCAATCCTAAATGTGCACACAGCAAAAAAAAAAAAGAACTGCAAAATATGTGAGCAAAACCTAAAAGAATTAAAAGGAGAAATAGACAAATGCACAATTATAATTGGAGAAATCAACAGTTTGCTCTTAACAACTAAACAGAAAATCAGCAAGAATATAAAAGAACTAAACAGCACCATCAGCTAGTGGTATCTAGTTCACATTGATAAAACACTCCACCCAACAAAAGCAGAATACACAGTCTTTTCAAGCACTCATGGAATATTTACCAAGATAGACCATGTCCTGGGCCACAAAACAAACTCAAAACATTTAAATTATTTGAAATCAAACAAAGTGTGTTCTCTGGTAACAATTGCATCAAGCTAGAAATCAGTAACAGAAGGATAACAAGAAACTCTCCAAGGACTTCAAACTAAACAACACACTTCTAAATAATCAATGAGTTAGGGCAAGACTCAAGGGCAATTTTTAAAAATGCATTTTACTGGATGAGAATGAAAATGCAACATGTCAAAATATGTAGGACACTAAAAAACCCTTAAGTACCAAGAGAAAATGTCTCAAATCATCTAAGTTCTCAATAAATTTTTAAAAAAAGAAGAATGAAAGAACCCAAAGCAAGCAGATGGAAGGAAATAATAAAGATGAATGCAGAAAGGAGTGGAATTGAAAAGAAAGCACGCACACACACAATAGATAAAAGCAATGAAACAAAAAGCTAGATCTTTTAAAAGATCAATTAAATTGACAGACATCTAGCAAGACTGGCAAAGAAAATAAGAGA
This sequence comes from Chaetophractus vellerosus, assembly GCA_004027955.1. Classification (NCBI taxonomy): domain Eukaryota; kingdom Metazoa; phylum Chordata; class Mammalia; order Cingulata; family Chlamyphoridae; genus Chaetophractus; species Chaetophractus vellerosus. The sequence continues at coordinate 14,648 of PVKH010013539.1, read as the reverse complement.
AGTGATAGAAATTACCAATATAAAAAATGAAACAAAATATCACTATGGACCATTTAGAGGGTCTAAACATCAAAAGGACAATAAGTGAAAACTACAAACAAGTCTACATGCATACATTTGGCGACTTATATGAAATAGACCAATTACTCAAAAAATACAAACTACCACAAGTCACCCTATTTGAAATAGATTATTTGAATAGCCCCATGACTACTAAGGAGATTGAATTAGTAACTTAAAAACTCTTCAAAAAAGAAATCTTCAGTCCCAGACAGTTTCAGTGGAAAAACCTAACTAAAGAGTAAAGAAAAACTAATACTAATTGTAGTACTTTGATATTATTTATGAATTCCAAAAATAATGTGAACTGGTCTTTTCCTCTGGGCATAAAAATACCATGAACTGGTCTTTTCCTCTGGGCATATTAGATTATATTGGATTCAGAAGTGTCACTTTTACTTGATTGGGCCACATCAGCAGGATGTTGAGTCCCCGCCCCCTTGGTGGGTGGGGACTCACAGAGAAACCATACTGCAGAGAAGGGAGGTTGGAGTTTTGAGCTGGAGCTCGGGAAGTGAACACACAGGAGAAAAACAAAGAGGAATAGAAACGGCTCCTTAGACACGGCAGAAGCCCCAGGGAAAGAGACAGAGCCATTCACCTGATAGTCTACAGCTGGCCTTGTGGAGAGAGCACAGCAGCTGAGCCCAGAAAGAAACAGAGCCCCGGGAAGAGAGGAACCCAGGAAGCCTGAATGCTTGGCAGATGTCAGCAGTCATCTTGCCCCAACACTTGGCAATAGACTTTGATGAGGGAAGTAACTTATGCTTTATGGCCTGGTGGGAATTGTAAGCTTCTAAATACCCTTTATAAAAGCCAACAGATTTCTGTTATTTTGCATGAGGACCCCTTTGGCTGACTAATATACTAATACTTCATGATCTTTTCCAGAGAATGGAAGAGGAGGAAACACTTCCTAATAATTTTATGTATCCAGAATTAACCTGACACCAAAATCAGGCAAGGTCAGTATAAAAGACAACTACACACAAGTGTCCCTCATAAACAAAGATGCAAAAATCCTTAACGAAATAATAGCAAATGGGATTTAGCATATATAAAGAGAATTATACAATGATCGGTAGGTTTATTCAAGGGATGCAAGGCTATTTCAATTTCTCCAAATACCCCAATGTAATCCACCATTCTAACAGACTAAAGAAGAAAAATCACATGAATTTATCAGTTGATGCAAAGAAAGCATCTGCAAATCCAACACCCATTCATACCAGCAGAAGATGCATAACGCCATCTCCCCATAGCCAGATGCACTGGCCTGGGAAACAAGGGGTGAAGGCGGGGTTGGCCGCTGTCATTACAATACCAACATTTTCTTCTTGAGATATGAGTTTGGGATCAGTTGTGCCCAAGTAAGAAATGAGAAGATATGCTCATGGATCTTTTCCATTGGAAGCTAACACTGCCCCTGGCCATTTTAGACTTCTAATGCCACTGAGAAACTCTGCCAATAGGCAGAGAATGGAATCAATGTGCTTGTCAAGGTGAATGATCCCAAATACAGAGGAGAAATTGAATTGAGAGGAAAAGGCAATGCCTGGCACCAGGGGATTGGTGGGTCTTTATCCTTGTGCTGGAGTCCTCTATAAATGGAGGACTGAAAGCAGTGACACATAGAAGCCACCGAGAGGAATTGCCCAGGAGCTCAGAGAGGAACTCTGAGCAGCCAGGAGCTGAAGCAACGAGACCCAGAAGAGAAGCAGACGTCTCCAGGTGCCTTGCACGGGGCAGGAGTGCAGGGTCGCCAGCGCCGAACTTTGGTGAGACAGCATCTCTGATGGTGCCTTGATTTGGACATTTGCACAGCCTTGGAAATGTAAGATTTACCCTAATAAATCCCCACTATTAAAGCCAACAGCTTTCTGGTATATTGCTCCCATCAGCTCTTGGCAAACTAAAACCAGGCCCTACCATTATATCCAGAAACACCAAGAAATCCTGTAAGTCAATGAGAAAAAGACAACACGAAATGGAATCTTGTCAAAGGATTTTAACAGGCAGCTCACAGAAGGTGGAACTTAATACTGTAACTCCTACTTCAAAGTGGATGTTTAAAATTCTGTATCTTTTCATTAGACCATATTAGTGATTTAAGTTACTTTTCTGTCAGGGGCCATACTAAACCTTTTTTCATTGCTCAAAGCCATCGCAGGTAAGCTGTAAGTCAGTTCCAAGTTTTCACCTAACCTGTTTGTCTTACTACAGACTGTGTCTCCCCATGCTGGCGTGAAAGCAGTGTTCTGATAGACACATCTTGCTACATGCTAAGCAATTTTCCAAGTGCTTCTCTCATAACAGCTAGTTAAACCTTCCCAGCAAACCTCACGCCCCGACTGTATCTTCTCACACCCACCGACGGATGCGCAAACTGCGCGCCCAAGGTCAGCTCAGATGAAAACCAAGGCAGCCTGGCCTCCCACCACCTCATCCTGTCTCTGATTTCCACTCCTTCCTGGCTGAGCAACTCCCCAGATACTTCCATCATTTCCCCCCAGGATTTGAGAAGCATAAACACTACGGCCTTCAAGCATAAGGAAGAAATACAAAGTCTCTGATGGAAAACGTAAACTATGGTCTAACTCCGTGGGAATACCACGAAGAATATTAAATAGATGTAATTGTAAGCCAACAGGTACCTTTGGGGAAACTCTGGAAAGCCTTCATGGCACCAGGAGGGGGATTCCGGACTGGAAATAGAGCGGGGCCCGAGCAGCCTGTTTAAGGAGCCGGAAGCCGTGGCTTGCCGGATTGCCCAGATGGAATTGACGCAGCCCAAGGAAGCGGCGCTAGCCCTCAGCCCCGGACGCTGCTAAACCTGAGAAAAGCATTTCAGCACAACCCAGGACCACAGGAATGCAGGGCTTCTCCCTGGGACGGAAGATGAATTATGCTGTCAGCATGAAAAAACAAAAGTCCTAAATGTTAGTACTTAACTTTAAAATTTGCCTTATTCTTTCAAAATATTTACAAAGTGGCCCAAAACTCTTTTAAAGTTGGCACCAAAAATGAGATAAATTATGGAAAGAAGAAAGAAATACAAACTATAGATTACAACTATTGTTTAAAGATATTTGGGAGGATTTTTGAAGTGAAAATGGAAAATTCCCCCTGTAGAAAGTAAGTTCCATAAGGACCTTCTTTGTCTTGTCCATTCTATGCACCTTCCTTGCCTAGAACAGTGCCTGGCATAAGATAGTAAATAAATATTTGTTGAATAATTGAATGATGAATAAATGAAAACATTGGCAGACCAGGAACCATAAAATATTTTTGTTTCTCTCTCATATATACACCCTACCCATTTTAGCCTGAAAATATCAGGATTATGTGGGGAAGATGGTATCCTGGGCCTAACATCAGCCTTATCGCAGCTGAGTAGAATGTGAACAGAGAAGTCAGCCTCTTGGTTTCTCACCCAGGAGTTCAAAAGTTCCGTTTTCTGTTTCTCCAAGTCTGGTGCCCCTACCTTCATCACACCTCATCACCTTTAGGCGTATTTTAGCTTAAATATGAGAACTTCACTAATAAGGCTTTGCTTGCCTCCCCTCCCCACTCCCCCCCTCCATCAGCTACTAATTAAGCAGGAATGGGCTCTTCACGGATGCCTGTGTTTATTTATGGAAACCTCTGCTTCCCCCGCAGGGCAAGAAGTCCACCCCACGAACGGGTCTCCCAGTAAACCCTTGCCGGGCGACGGAGAGCCTGCACGAGCCAGCGTGCATCGCGAAGACACCCACCTGCCCGTCCACGAGAGGCAGCCACGGGCGGAGCCTTCGCCGCCAGCACACGGACACTGTGCTCCCTGCGCCCGAGGCCCCTGAGACCTCGCCTGGAGCTGAGTGTCCCCACCGGCCTGGGGCACAGGACTCCTGCGCCGTTGGACCCGCTGCCTGGCCGCCCGCCTGCAGGGGCAGCATTCCAAGGACGGCCACTCCCGTTCCCTGCCACTTCCCCTAAAGACGGTTCCTTCTGCTCCCCAAAGTCCCAACGAGTTATGCAAGGATGGCGATGACAGTCAACGGTTCGGTTGCTTTTGATTTTGTTGGCAGGTTTCATTGTAACTACACTAATCTAAGCTGGTTAATAACTGGTGCCTGGATATTAAGACAAGCGTGCTACCTAACTAGGCAGCGCTTCACGCAGGGGTGGGAAAGCTGAAGTTCTCACTGCACCTTTCCGGCAAACATCACGAGCCTTACGTTGATAATTAGAGCACATTGCACTTGTTGAGCCCTGGACTTCTTCAAACACTCTTAAAAACGCTGTTCTCTCCCATAGCTACTAATATCTGGTATGCCTGTGTTATAGAGAAACAATGGCTACATAAAAGGGAGAAACAAGGAGATCAAAACTCCTCGGAGAATGTGGTGGGACCATGTCATTTATCTTTCAGGCCGGGAAACTTTTGAGAATTATTCCTGGAACTTAAGCATAAATCCCGGGATGTCTGGTCACTTTACATCATCTGAACGCATCTTTTAGGGCATTTAAGGGTTTTGCGCAGAATTCTGAAAAGCGGGTTGGGGCAGGGATTAGCTGATGGGGTAAGACAGCCTGTGTATGAAACCAGTCTCAGACACCCAAAGCTAGCTCACAGTTAAACTCCAGTTCATATGCGCAACCTCATTTATCTTTCAAACTGATAAAAACAAGGGATGCTTCCAGTCTCCAGGGGTCTTCTCCCCTGGAGCAGTGTAGCCTTTCTCTCTTTCTGTTCCTCATGTTTCAAGCGCATCTATAAACAATAAGGCTAAAATTAAGCTTAGTGTTGAATTCATCACTACCTTTATTTCTATCATCTAAATCTTATCTTAAAATACCAATTCAGTCAAGGTATGCCTTCCTCCATTGCTCCTACAACTCTGTCTTACGGAGTGGGGAGCACTGGCTTTGGAACTGGAGGGAAGCCACCCGACAGAGCCACGGAGGCAGGAGTCCCCAGGAGTGCAGGTGTCGTACGACACCAGGAAGGTTGTAAAAGACCAGAAGGTAGGTGTTGCCAGCTAGAAAGGCTTGTGTGTTAGGATAATGAGCGACCTAATTATTTTCTTCATAGTAATAATACACATCTATAGCTCCTTATCTAAAACCCTTGGAGTCAGATGTGATTTGGAATTCAGAATTTGGGGGAATTTATAAATACAAGACCGTACAGAACCGATAACCCAAATCATTAATATGTCTTCTGCAAAACATCGTACCAAGCAGGATAAAAAAAGATGATAAATAGCCCCACATCAGTTTAGGTCATATTTTGCCATCAAGTGAGTTAGTTTATGAAAAAATATTTGGTTTTCAGAGCTTTTTGGATTTCAGAATTGTGGATAAGGGCTTATGAACCTGATTCCTTTTCTCATTTTCACTTTTATTTTTCTGACTTGCTTTCATGTACATTTGATGTTCAACTTACTCCCGAGGAGGTTGACAGACAACAGATGTGAGCTCCCTGAGCTGGGTGGGATCAGAGCAGGGCCTGGGGAGGCCACGGCAGGTGACTCCTCGGTGCTCACGTTGTTCGCTGTGGCCCCTGCTCCCACCTCACCCTGGAGAGAGAGACTCCCATCTCTACCAAAATGCTGCCTGCACGTCCCAATTCTCTCAGTGCCTCTTCTCTTTCATGGGGCTCCCCCCACCCAACCCACCCACGGGGAGTTAAGCCCATGAGTCATTTCCTGTCAATATGTCTTCAAAATACTTCTCCCCTTTCTGATATTTTAAAATGCCCAGGTCTTGGGGGAAAACAAAACAAAGCAAAATAACAAGGATAAAGAAGTCAAAACTGATAACAATTCCACACGATCCTGCAGGGGAAGTGGTGCTATTTCTCACTTCGTTTCCTGAGTATTTTCTCATCTGTTTTCTTAGTGTTGGCTCTCCTCCCCCCACTTTATCACTTACTCTTTAAGGGACAAAAGACACCAGGCCTTAGAGAGGACCCTCTGAGCTCCAGGCATGCATCCACGAAGGCTGAAGCTGGCACTTCCACCCAGCGCTGTCTGGTTGCCAAGGAGTCCATTGCTCTTCAGTCCAGCGTTTGCCGCCCACCACAGCTAATAAAACAATAGCTTATTCATAAAAGATACAGACTCTTTCTCATTCCACCTCCTACAGTATGTAGACCACAAACAAATCATGTCTCGAAACTCTTCAGCTGTATGACCCCAACTTCTGGTGGGTGTTTTCCTGTTTCGTCAGCCACTCGTCTTTCTTTTATTGACATACATTAATGTTGTAGAGTTTCTCTCCCTCCCGTGATACTGTGAATTCTTTAAGGGCAAAGGCTGTATTCATTTTTTATTACACATAGAGCTTTGGTAAGAGGTCAACAGATGAATGAGTCCTCTTTTACTTTCCATACCTTCAAATTGACTTATTCATAAATCTTTCTCTCCACACACTTTTCTACCTCAGAGATTTTTCACAATCTACATCTTCAGCATAACAAGTTTGCAGAGATGAGTTTCAAGTATATATTTTAATTCAAGTTCATGGAGAGTCCACATTTCTAAACTCCTTTTAAATAATCCTGCATAGCTTTGTTATGACTTCAAATTCAATATATCAAAATCCCAATGAATGATTTTCCATTACGTTCCCAGGCTTATCCCACTTATATTAAGTGTTATGATCACTTTGGTGTTCTTCATGCTTTGAGTTATGGTGTTTTCCCCTGAAATTTCCTCTTCACACCCTCAGTATTATCCAGGCTGTTGTCACATATGATTCCTCCCTTCAAGGCCTGTTCCGCCCATACTCCCCGCATATTCCAGTATTAACAGCATTGTCTGGGTCCTCTGCCTCCTGTGGAGCCATGCTCTGCTATCTTTAATCGCTCGAAATACTATAACCACAGGTTTTATTTTTAATTTCTCTCCACATGCACACAAACGTTTGAAGACTCTCCATTGCCTAAGAAACTTACCTTACTATTTCAAGACCCATTACCAATGAATCTCAAACCAACACTCAGACACGTACTGGAATATCCTCCTCTTTAGTCACATGTGTCTATTTATTTCCTTCAAATTCTTGATTCCTTTGCTCAGGTCTCTGCCTCGAGTGACTTAACAGCTGGCAGCCATGCCTATCTTTATGGAAAAGGCACGGGAAGCCCCACTCTCCTGCAGAGCTACACCTCAGTTTTGTTTGTTTCTAAGACATTCTGTTATCTGTACAATTAATTGTGAGAATGGATCTTCCTTTGATTATTTTATCGATTAACCCAGAAAGCCATAAACATGCTGGAATAAGTCCATAGGTACTGGCCCCCTTTCCTAACACGGGCATTAGGCCAAAGTTTGCATAGAACCCACAGAGGCTCCTTGGATGGAGAAACTGGAAAGAAGCAGCTGCTTGAACGAGTCCAGCGTTCTTCGTTAAGACACGATGAGAACATTTTTGTGAAACTGAACTGGAATTTCCTTTTCTTGACCTTGATGTCTGTATAAAAGGTATGTAACACGTCATCCTCCAAGCCATGCTTTCCCAAAGGAAAAAAACACTATGTAATAACCTGAGGAAAACTTGAAAAAAGTGATATAAATCTAAAATCCCACCAGGGAATCTGTTGAAAAGCATTAGGAATTGTTGACTACTTCAAAGTTCCTTCCTGTTTCTAACAATATGTGGTCTATATAACTGCCTGGACGTTAACACATCATTCGTACAGGGCTTGGGCCAATTTCTCCCTGAGGAAGTCAGTTTCAGTTAAAGTTGGTCCCAAGAAGCCTTGCCAATTCAGTGTCCCTTCCATGCTTTTTAAGGCAGTGATTGTGGTGAAAAAATAGAATGTTAGAACTGGAACTTACTTTAAACAGTATCTAGACCAGAACTTTATTTCTCACTACATGAAATGAAATTTATCTCCATTTCAAATGGTGTCCTCTATCAAATTCAGAAAGTTATTTGTGAACCATAACAATGCTGGGACACACGTTTTTTCCAAATATATATCTAGACAATTAAGTGCATCCTTTTCATAACCAAAAATTCCTAAGAGCTTTATAAACACAATTTATTCTCTTATAAGAGCAAAGATTTCTATATAATGCTGCTAACATTCAATGAGTCAATATTTCTGGTCCAGCAAACATTTTGGAATTGATGCTCATTAAAAACTTGATACCGAGCAAAACCGGGTTCTGGCCTGATGCACCTCATGGACCAATTCCTGAGACATGGGGGTTTCAAAGAGAGAGTTTATTTGGTAGCACATGGCAAGGAGTTCAGATGGCCTGTGGGCCTACAAGAGTTTGCGGAGTTTGGGGTTTTTATGGATTTCAAACAAGGGACAGAGGAGTGGTTACTGTTTCAGTAGAAAAGTCCATATATAAGGGTGAGATTGGTCTGGAAAATTCACCACAGTAGCAGGTCCTAGTTAGAAATGGCCATATACAAAGGGTGAGGTCAGTCTAGCCGGTGTCAGTAATTCCAGGTATTAATTTTGGGCTCTTCTATAATATATTGGAGAATGGGGAAAAATCTATATAATGATTCCTTTATCATAATAGTTTGTTAATTCTTAACTCTCAGACAAACTCTTCATATTTCCAAAATTTAGGTTGACCTTTTTCCAAATATATATCCAGGTGATTAAGTGTGACTAACATTCTTAATAACTGATAGATTTTTCCATTAAGATACCAAAATACTCAGTCAGTTTTATGTACAGAATAGTTACTCATATGCTTTCTAACTAGAGTTACTGATAAAAGTAAGTTGTGAATAATTAGTGAAGGAAAATAACAGTTTACCTTAGAATAAGAGTATGCTTGCTACTGGGTACCCACCAATATACTCTGTTAGGTGCCTCTTGAAACCATTTCATCTAAGGCTCACAGTAGCCCTGGGAGTTCATTGTCGTCATCTTCCAGGGAAGGTCACTGAGACTCAGAGGCTGGGATCCTCATGGCACAGGTGGAGCGGGGATTCCAGCCGAATCTACCTCCAGACTGCACAGCCCTTCCGACGACCCAGCTCCTGGAGGGCCTCCGTTCAGTGTGTTTTGAAACAGTCTAGCTTTAGGTCAGGTCTGAAATAACTAGAAAAATATTATTCCACTCACAAGAAAGCACAGATGCATATGTACCCCCACAAAGTGACTTAGACTGAAGAAATACCTGGAAATGATCAGTTTTTATTATTGTTCCAAGGATTAATGGGAAAATATCTGTTAGCAAAAGCGAAAAAACAAAACAAAACAAAACTATCCTTTATTGCAAGGTTTTGCTTAACAAACCAAGCAAAATGACTGAGCATTTCTGTAGAACAATTGGAGCATTTGCTGGTATCTCTGTCAATCTCATTTTCAGAGGTTCATTATTCTTTTTCAAAGGTTTCTTTTTGTAAGTAAAAGTCTAATTGGAAAATTTTTTCTCAAAAGCATCTCTCAATACTAATCTAAAAAACACTTGTATTAATCACTTTTTAAAATTCAGTGTAATTGAAAATAAAGCAAACAAATAACCCTTTTTGAAAGAGGCCTGTTTTAGGTTAAGAAGTGCTGGGAAGGCTGTGGGCTGTTTGTGTTACCATACCGATATGCTCTTTCTTCACACATGCACACTCCCATCAGACTAACACACACACACGTATTCCCATCAAGACTTATACACACATGCACGCAACTCAAGACGCCTTTCACTTTATTTTTAAAACTTTTTCTCCTTTTAAAACTCAAAAAGACTATGATGGAGGTTAGCAAATAATTCAAGCTAAGCATATATTTTTGTATGAAAAACTGAGATAACTAAGGCGGCATGTGTATGCCTAATTATCTGGACTTTTTCTCAGTTTTTTAAATTTTATCCTGCAGTGAGAGGACAGGAAGCAGACAGAGGGAGATGGACCCTTGTGGAATCTCTGGGTACAGACTTACCTCTTTATTTCCTGAGGAAATGCTAGCTTTGGAAGTGGCTCCCTTTACAGCACTAATTGCTTATTCATAATGTGCTCATGAGTCTCTCCTTAGATTTAAAATGGGAAGAGTTACAAAATAAACACTGTACAAAACATTTGGCAAATAAAGCAAAATAGCCATCTTTGGATAATCTAGTTTCTCAGACAGGAACTGAAGCTTCTCAGACATTGGCCCTTACCAACTGTGGGAGCTCCACAGGTCACCTGTGGTCAAGCCTGTCCCTTACCCACTGTGGGGACCCTGCAGGTCACCCCTGGACCTCAGCCCACCACTCACATACTCGGTCAACCTGCAGATGGTCCCTGCATGCCTGCAGCATGGATGGCTGTGCGGACACAGCAATGCCCAGGTGGACGAGCTCCCTGCCCTCAAGGAGTCTGCAGCCTCTCTGTATCATCTATGAACAAGGACACACTTGCCACGCAGTGCTAGTCTGATTTATAAAAGGGACATGGAAATGGCAATTATGAAACCTACATGAATGCAACATATTAAAGAGCAAGAAGGTAATAACTACTATTTGTGCTGGGAAAGGTGGGGGATTTGCAGGCAGACGCCATCTCTAAAGGAATTGTGTCTGCACCGCCACACGCAGCTCACCCTGTACACCTGGCAAGCTGACGCCAAAGGAACTACTCATCTAGGCACATCAAGGGGAAAATGCATCAGGGGGGACCTCTTAGTCTTGGGTCTGGGCTAGAGAGCTAAGGCAGAGACTATCCCATGGGCCGTGAGCGCAGTGACACTGCTCCAGGGACAGGAGTCTCACCAGGGTCCCCAGCAGGTTTGCCCCTGGGCTCCATCTCTGGGGACAGGAGTCTCACCAGGGTTCCCAGCACGTTTGCCCCTGGGCTCCATTTCTGGGGACAGGAGTGTCACCAGGGTCCCCAGCAGGTTTGCCCCTGGGCTCCATTTCTGGGGACAGGAGTCTCGCCACAGTTCCCAGCATATTTGCCCCCTGGGGTCCATGACCCAGCACAGAGCAGGGCGACTTCCCAAAGCAGCCAGTAGGCCTTGGCAGCCAGCCTCCTGGGACATGGGCACCCAGGCCTGCCAAGTGAGCTCTCATTAGGGTGAGGACATGCATTCTGGGGAGGGTGTGCTGGTCCCATCCCTGGCCATTCAGCTTTAAAGGGACCAGGGCAGGCAGTAGGTTACACAGCAGCAATCCTCCACCTGCTCTGTTTCGAGTGGAGCCCATACTTGTCCATCCACAGCCGTGCAGGCAGCTCACTGTGGGTCACGCCAAGTTACTTCAGCATTCCAAGCCTGAAAATAAAATGAAAGTGGATGTGAACTCACTTATAAACTCAAAAGAACTGTACAAATTTAAGAGATAAAATAATGGATGTTGCAACCATGTTCCTAATTCTTAAAGGTGACCCAAATTACCATTTTATTGAACTAAACAAGTTCCCATTTTCCCATGGAAAGCCATCTAATCAATGAAGGCAAGCTAAGAGGTGAGAATTTACAATTAACCCATGAGACTCATTTTTCATTATGAATGAAAAAAAATGTGGCCAATTAATCTTTTGGGGGTTGCTTGGTCAACCTGAGATTGACCCTGGCCATGTCACACATGTTCTTTTCTAGATACACAGATGATATAGGGGCAGCCTCTGACCCCCGAGGATGCCCTGGCAGGAAGGGAAGGACTCTGATTCACACCGTGCTGGCCCCAAGCTTGTTGACAAACTGCCTGAGCAGGAGAACCAGTTGGAACCAGGATTAAATTTGCCCCACATGGAACCACCCCCCCCCCAAACTGTATATCATCAAATCAGCCACTGAAGCCCAAAGGTGGACTTTCACTCTACTTCCAATATGTTGATGTCACGTCTTCACCATGAGAATAAGCCAAAAACAATGTGAAGAAACTTCATTCCACCCGTGGGAGCAAGTAGAATGGAGAGACCCTGCCAGCTGACGCCAAGTGAGAAGTCTGGGAGCAGTTGCCAAAATTCAAATTCAGAGGAAATTTCAACTGCATGAGGAATCAGTCTCTGCATAAGGTCAAATGCTTTGGGGTTGAAATACCAACAAAATGGCAAAGGCTTTTGTTTTTCCATTTTAGAGGCTTTGAGCTAAAGATTTTATTTGGATAGTAAGTGTTCCGTGGGCTCTGTTGATCGATGGAGTGGAAGATGAGCTCTGTTGGATTCTTTTTAATTCCCAATTTTCCATTAGTGCATGATGAGTCATTTGGCAGTGAGAGGATTAGATCAAGTCATGGTGTAACAGTCCACAAATGTCTTGTCGAAGGTCTGTTGTCCCTTCCCTGTTTCTGTTACTCACCAATACCACGTTTTCCAGTGAGTATGACAAGGACGTGTGTGCATGTGCTCTGTGCATGTGCACAGGTATGTTGCACGCATGTGAGTGCATGCACGTGTATCACGGGTGTGCTTGTGCACGTATGTACGACTGTGCCGGCATGTGTGTGCTGTGCACACGTGTGTGCGTGTCTGCATGTGTGCATGTGTGGTTCACTCTGTCCTGAAGACAAAATAGTGGCCCTTTAATAAAATAGCTTTTGGTTTTCGACAGCCTCTGCAGCTCAAACATTTCCAGTAAGTGACCCCGTTTCTCTTGCGACAAAGCTTTCCTGTTCCCACAGCACGCTGGAGCACACGTGCACAAACGAGGCTGCTCCGGACTGGGTGGGCAGGGGCGACGGGGGTCCTGTCCGAGGGGCCGTGGCCAGGGCAGAGCTCAGCAGCTCAGCTTTGGACGCCGGCCTGATGTTGAGCTGCTCCCCGAAGGGACCTGAACCCCCCATTCCATCTCTGCCAAGGGTTTTGCTAATGTGGGGCACCTCATTTTCCTGTATCACCTCACAGACTGGCACTTTCTCACTTAAGATACATTAATTTTCAAGAAGTCTGGAATGAAGTTCGGCGGTTTCGTGTGGTTTTCCACAAATACAGGCCGCCCTCGGGCTCTCTGATTAGCGGCCGTCTTCCGTCTTGTTTCTTTCTGCCCCTGCGTCGAGGGCTTTGGGGAACAGGCAGGCAGCTCCCCAGGGAAGGGCCTGTTCCTTCTTTCAGTCCTTAAGTACCTGGGCTTCAGAAGAAAGGGCAAAATCAGGTCATTTTGACCAAAAAAACCCAACATTTCATTGCCAAACACTTATGGGCTGGGCACTTTCATTTTGATAATTGAATAAATTATTGGTGTTTGCTGAACATGGCGTGGTCCCCAACCAGCGTGTCGTGGCCGCCCCTCCTCAAGGAGCACTTCTGAGCAGAAGTGTCGGGAGGCGCTGCGGAGGGGAGGGACGTGTGCCGCGCTGTAGGTTATGGTTTGCTTGCTACCTGGCTGCAGGGCCAGAGAAGAGCAGGGCTAACGCCAAGCCGCCTGCGTCTTTGCTTGCTTTTTTCCCTTTTTTAAATTTGAGAAGTTGGGAGTTTACAAAACAGTCATGCATACCATACAGGATTCCCATACATCGCCCCACCGCCAATACCTTAAATTGTTGTGACACATTTGCACAAATGGTGAAAGTACATCATCACCATGTTACTGCTCTTTATAACCCATAGCTTATATTTGGTGTGCTTTTCCTACAAACCACCCTATTATTATCACTAGTATTAGTATTGTTTATTTGTCATAGTTCACAAGAGAATGTTCTATTTGTACTGTTAACCACAGTCCATCGTTCACCACGTGGTTCAGTGTGTTGTGTGGTCTTCTGCCTTGTACAGTCCACTCACAGTGTACACTCAGGGACTCTCAGTTTCATAACAGAGTTGTGCTGTCATCAGCTCAGTCCATTTCAGACCATTTTCATTAAGTCCAAAAGGAAAAATTACATACCCCATTAGACTCCCAATTATTGACCCTTGGCATTGATATAATACCTTCTTTGCCATTGCTGTAAAAATATTACAATATTACTGTGAACTATAGTCTATACATTACATTTGTTGTGTTTTCCCCATGGATCTCCATATTTTTAACACCTTGTAATAGAAGAACATTCTGATGTTTGTACTATTAACCACAATCATCATCCACCACTGAAATCACTATGTTATACAGTCCCTAGATTATCCTCTAGCTTTCCTTTAAATGACATTAACCTCCCTAGACTACCCCGTTCATCCATAATCACATTTATAAATCAGCAGTGTTGATTATAAATCAGCAGTCTTGATTATACTCACTATAATGTATTACCATCAACTCTAGCCATTTCCCCACATTTTTTATTAATCATTCTAATACATTCAGCACAGTCCTCCCTTCTCAACCCACATTCTCTCTCCTGGTAGCCAAACTCTAGAGCTGAATTCCATGAGCTTACTCATTGAATTTAGTTCATATTAGTGAGCCCATGCAATATTTGTCCTTTTGTATCCGGCTTATTTCATTTAACATAATGACCTCAAGTTTCATCCATGTTGTCATACGCATGCCAAATTCATTTCTTCTTACAGCTGAATAGTATTCCATCATATGTATACACCACAATCTGCTTATCCATTCATTGCTTGATGGACACTTAGATTGTTTCAATCTTTTAGCAATTGTGATTAAAGCTGCTATGAACACTGGTGAGCAAATGTCTGTTCGCATCCTTGTTTTCAGTTCTTCTGGCTATATTCCTAGTAGAGGAATTGCTGGATCATATGACAGCTCTAAA
>PVKH010013538.1:0-16823 GCA_004027955.1 Chaetophractus vellerosus | reverse complement strand
CAGTTCGCGGGTGGCTGGCTGCGCTCCATCGGCGGGTGACCTGCCCTGCCCGTGGCGGCTCTTGCCATGTCCGTGGCAGCTTCTTGCCCTGCCCACGGCAGCTCCGGCCCGCCCATGGCGGCTTGCCATTCTCAAGGCGGTCTGCCCACTAGGAGAGGTCCCCGGGAATCGAACCCGGGGCCTCCCATGTGGTATGCCGACGCCCTATCCACTGGGCTATCGAGCCGGCCCCTACATTAAAAGATCTTGTTGAAATTCTCAGGTCAGAGTTTTCCGAGCACCAGGGAAGAGAACACTCCGTTGTGATCAGCCCTCTCCATTCTTCCCATAAAGTCTCCAAAACTAGAGTCAAGACCAATTCTGGGCAGGAATATATTCATCAATGCTCCTCCCAAGGTCCATCCAAGCACAAGATCTCTCCTCCCCAACTCAGCCATGACCAGCGGTACTAAAGAGAAGATCGTGTGGGTGTGGGTTTGCCAGAAACTCAAATCAATTTGAATTTCAGATAAAAAATGAAAAAAAAATTAATATAAGTAAGGCCCACTCACTTTTGTTTTTCTAAATCTGGCAACCCTATTAGGGTAGAAGTATTTGTTATATGTTTTATATTTAAACGTCTCACCTCTAAATTTATACTTAACTTTAGAAGAGCAAAAACCCAATTACCTTTTTCTTTTAGTTTAAGTATTTGTGGCCTACCCAGCATTTCCTGTGCCCAACAGGAAATGCAATCTCTTTGCTAACTATTCTCTTCCTTGTCCATGCTTGAGGTTTGTCAGCTGAATGTTTAGGCTAAGAAAAGTTTTGAGAGGCTGAGGGAGGTACAGCATCATCTTCCTCTTTCCTGACTTCCATCTCCTTCTAGAAGAGGGGTTCTTAACCAGGGGTTCATGGAAAAGTTTCAGGGGGTCCATGAGCTTGAATTGAAAAAAAATCAATTTATTATCTTTATTTTCTCTGACCTCTAACTGAAATCTAGCATTCCTTCAATTACGAATGTATGTAATAAATTACAGTAATACTCATTTCATATCACATTACAGTTGTTGCATATCTCGAAAAATCATTTACACTCATCCAATCTTTGAAATTACAGTAATAGTTAGACCCGACGCTAGTTCAGTGTCATAAAACTATCTGCCGCTACATTCGGAGAAGGGGTCTGTGGTTTTCACCTGACTGGCAAAGGGGTCCATGGAACAAAAAAGGTGAAGAACCCCTATTCTAGAACGTCAGCTGGAGAAAAGCAGAGAATAAGAAAATTGAAGTGACCCCAAGAAGACCTGAGAGTGTAGAAGGTAAGAATTCCCCAAGTCTCCTGTAATTCCACAATACTTCAGATCTAATGCCCACATCTCCGAGAGTTTCTGAGGCTGAAATTTTAGAGATCGACATTTGAGCACTGAAGTGCACCACTATTTTAAAGCAACCAGTAGGACTGGTTCTTAAATTCTTGCAGGGAAATCATATACCCATTCAAAGATCAGTTCCCTGGGAGCAAACTGAAGGCAAGAATAACAATAATTACTCAGGAAAAAAACTTAGGAAAAAAATTTCCAAGCCAAGATGAAGACTGAAAGGGATAAAGGCTAAGATTTTCCTAAGAAAGTGATGTCTCTGTTCTGATGAGGAATGTGAATGCTAAAAACCCACTGTTTTTAGGAAAACCCAAAGATGGACGAGAAGGGGAAAGGGCTGCATGGAATAGTAATAAGATATCAGTCGCTGGAATGAGACTGACCAGGGTCCCAGGCTCAGCACCACCATCCCTTCTAAGTGGCTGAGCTGGAATTTAAACAGCAGCAGTCTGGCTGCAGAGCCTGTGCGCCTCACACCAGCAAGGTGGACAGCCGTGATGAGGGATTTAGCACGTGGTAATTCTCCTCCCTGGAATGCTCTAAACTGGTTAATGGCTCTTTTTTGTTTTGGCTGTCCAGGTTCCACAAACGTGCAGGGGCGATGGGAGGAGGAAGTGTGGGATGGGAGTCTAGAACAGTCCAGCACCCTACTTCCTGGTCCATAGAATGAGGGCATGTGACCTTCTGATGGCCAACCTGATGCTCCTGCCTATTAGAGGTTATTCTCAGAAACTCTGTAGAGTTTTTAATTCAGTGGTTTGGCGGGGTTGTCTGGGGACAGATGAGTCCTGTAATGGGGTCTTGACTGTGCCTTTCTCCCTATGTTCCTATATGCGCCCCCTCATCTCCTTCCAATATATTCCTTTATTGCTTATGCTTACCAGAATTGGTTTCTAAAGTTTGCAACTGACTTAGAAATAGTAAGATAATTGTAGCTTGTTTGTAAATTATGTTTGACTGAAACATCCAAGTAAGGAAAGCTGTGAAGCTGAGGAATGGTATTCAAATAATCAGTTTGATTATAGGAATTAAGGTGTTTAAACAGAGGGAAAGAAAACATCTTTTGTTTAAAGTAAGAAAACAAAAATGTTACTTGATTTGACGTTAAACGATGTGTCATGGCAGATACAGTACCAGCTATGGCCTCATGAGTCTATAAACAAACCGATTTCTATGGTTCCTGCACAGAACCTGGACCTCCTTGGTGGGGTGGCTAGGGTTCTGTGTGCACACGGTGGTATCCTTGAAGGTGTTACTGTTCCCGGCATGAACTTCACAACTGGGATGTGCTCCTCTGCGCTCCTCCTCCTTATTGGTTTATATGAAGTGCAAATGCAAAAGTGGTTTTTTACCTCAAATCCTCTGTGGAATTATGCAAGACCTGCGCGGTGTGCGCGGGCACACACACACACACATATCCATATATAAAGAAATGAAAATATTAAAGGCTGAGAAAGATCTGGCTGCCCATCCCTTGGTGAGGGTGACTCTGGAATGAGTGGGTCCACCTTCTCTGGTTTTAACAGTATCTCTGATAGAGAGCCTCAGTAGGGATTTATGATAGGATGAGGCATGAGGCCCTTCATTTGCATCCATGGTTGATCTGGTGTTGATGTGATACATGTGATAAGAAGATGCGATGCAAAGGAGGAATACAATTAAGTTAACCTGAGTTCCAACCAATTTCTAGGTCTTTTACTTGTATCATCTATTTATTCCTTACAGCTCTATAAGGAAAGTTTTATCATTCCCCATTTTAAAGACTGAAGCTGAGAAAGCTCAAGTTTGAGGCTTATAAAATGTACATGGCATGCCCAAGGTCACAGAGCTGATCTGTTAGAGCTAAAACTTCGTAGTTCAGAGCCAATATTCTTACCACTGATGCACACTGGTTAAGTGAGAGAAGACATTTAGAAGGTGGCCCAGTACTTTGATCTTCTCAGGCAACTAAAGCCAATTTTGATGTCTTTCTGTTCTCGATCATTCTAGCTATTACTCTTTGTGCTATACATGATTTTGCAGACCTGTTCTCACAAAATTCTTACACCCCAAGAAGATTATAAATTCTATCCTGCAAGGAATGGGAAGTGGTTTCTTAACTTATTTGCACCGCCCCCCCCCCACTGTATCTAGCAGCATATATGCATATAAAATGCATTAATCAGTTTCTCAAATATTACACTTAATTGTGAATTTAGGATAACAATTAAAAAATACATAAAGGTGTAAAGGTATTAACAAATCCTGCAATGCAGCATTAAGGCTAAAGAACTATATCCCTGCATTACCTTTTTAAATTTCTTAATGGACATGGTTAGTATTTTGATAAGAATCAAACTGCAAAGATAATGTTAGTGACCCAGTGTCTGGACTAGGGTGACCTAAGTCCGGCTAGGGCACAAAATAAAGGGGACACTCACTCTCAGGTTGCTTAATTAACTTTTGCACCTTAGGCACCTGGCTTGCCTCACCCTAGTCCCAATCCTCTAATGACCCACTGTCAAATATTTTGAAGTTGCCTTTTTGACAGTGGAGATGAATTTATCTGCAATTTCACAAATTTTTCTGTGTCCCACCACTTTTCTTAGCCAGACAGCCAACTGGTATTTTGGCTACAGAACACAATAGACCCAACTGGCCTAGTCAGTCTTATCTGGCCACAGATAAGAAACACCTGGGAAGCTTTTTAACTGTACAGCTGCCTGGGCTCCTTTCCCAATATTCTGATTTGATTGTCTGGAGGTAGGGCTCAGGCATCAATATGATTTAAAGGCTCACTATGCGATTCTAATGTGCAGCCTGATTCCAGCACCACTGGCTAAACTGAAAGAACTTTCCAGTGAAAATAAAGATCCATGTTTTCTTATTGCCTTGTTCTTTGGGAGAGTAAGCAAAGTTGATAGGGGAGGAAAATAACAAGGATGAAAGTGGCAGGACTGTGCAATTTGGCATGCCTTTGGAATGTGACAAAATATTAAAAATAGTTGTAAATCTCAAGATTTTCATGCACTTATTGGCAAAGTGGTTTAAACGATTGCTGCCTCCCCCCCCCCCCCACCCCTTGCTCAAGTTTAAATGTTCCCAACAACTTTGAAAATCTGGGAGTATTTGGCAAAGCATTCCAATTAAATGACCCTCAGCTCTGGAATTTGCTCCTTCTAGCAGGCTGTTCTCTTTAGCAGTCAGCCAAACCCCAAAACTGGCAGCTTCTGGAATATGGTACAAAATAGATTCCTATGAAACCCTGGAGTCATTAAAGATTTATTCTGCCGGAAAGATATGAGTTTTAAAAATAACAAGCAATTATTGCCACTGAACCAAGTAGAATCAGAAATCTGCAAGAGGCTATGAAATCTAGGTGCCATTCCTCTTCCCTGATTTTGTGGGTGAAGAAATTAAGGCTCAAAAAGATGAAATATCTCCTCTCACAACACACAACTCATTAATGGCAAGGCCTGGGCACATCTTGATCTCCTGATTCATAGGCCAGTTTCCTATTTGCATTGTCACATTCCACAATGTCCTCTGAGAATGATATAGATGGATTTCTTCTTTGAATAATGTTCTTGCAAATGTTTGTATTACACTCTGTTAACTGCAGCAAATTTGATTTTTGGTTTGTAACAGCCTTAAAATGGTTCCAAATATACAATCTGGGTACATTACTTTCTTGATTCTGATAATTAAAAAGTTTCTAATCCATCTAGATGGGCATATGTGAACCCACTTAAATGTAAATCTAAATGCTTTAAATCCACATACCATTAAAAAAAAATGCTTTGACTTTCTCCACATCTCTTACCTATTTACCCCATTTCCCATTAAAATTTTTCTGGGAAAGTAATAGAAGACAGAAATAATGATGAAAATGATTCCCAGGAAGATAGGAAAAATTCTAATACTTATTAAGCAATACTAAGTTCTAGGCAAGGAGTTAGACCCAGAATGAGAAAGTAACTATGGTGATAAAAGATTCCTTTTCCTAAAAAATATATGACTACATTTAATGAGACAAAATAATTACTTTTATCTCAGTTCTTCCCACTTCCCCACATCCCATGTCATTCTACTTCCTTTCACTTCAGGTTAAGAACACCACTGAGACACAAAGGGTCAGAGGGCTGTTCCCATAGTTCATTCCTCATCATAAAATTTTCTGCTGAAAATTTCCTTTCCTTCCCCCATACACAATCCATATTGGCCATTTAATAAACTGCATTACTCAACAAAGAAGTTATTACTATTTTGTAGGGTTAGGGTGTTTTCCTGAGTTTAAAAACTAAGGATAAAATGATGAATAACCAGATAGGAAAAAACCCACATGGGTCTGTCTACTGTCCAGTCTCGGGCCTTCCCCAGGCCCAAGCTAGCTCCTTGTCATGTCTTTCTTTCTGACAGCAGGTGCCAGCAGTGGGCACCCTTTCCCTGAGGTGGTCACCACCACCCATCTTATCTTGGACATCTTCTTTTCCTAGAATGTTTGTGGGGGAGACAGAACGTCCCAAGGTCCCCCACTCCCTACCCTGCTGCTCTGAAAACAAGCAACAAGCTCCCTTTACTGGTGGTGTGGGGTTTTTTTGGAGGGGGGGGTGTTGTTTTGTTTTTTGTTTTTTATTTTTTACTGTTAGTCAGAAGAGAGAAACAGGAGATAACAAAAACAAAAGCATGGGAAACATAAAGGTTCCAGAATCTTTCAAAGTTCTTTCAGTCATGGCCCCTGGTCTATATTTATGATTCCACTTAGGACTTTCTCTCTAATTTCTGTGGATAGCAGGGAATGTCATCTCTTTTTTCCATGATGTCTCTTCTTCGCACGTTTGTTGATTTCTTGACTTTTTACTGTAAATATTTAAAATCTAGAGAGCTTAGGGACTACAGGGATGACGAGGTAGAAGAAAGAAATGCTCCCAGGGTTAAGTTGAGGGGCTTTAAAAGAGGTATGCTCTCAGTTACCTTTGCCTCAACTCTTTAGAAAGTAATAGAAGATCAACGTGGGTTTATAGAATTTATCCGTTTAAGCTCTCACAGTACCTCCTTTCTGAAGCCAGGCTGAGTGAGGAGTGTTTCAGTTCCCGTATTCTGCACATTTCTTATTTCTGCACGTATTGCACTGCTGTGATAACTTGTTTACCTTCTGTTCTCCAAAACAGACTGTTTCTCTGGAAGGCAGGGGCTGTGATCTTCTCTATTCACTTTGTTTCCCTGGGGGCTATCACATAGTACATACTTAAGAGTAAATGCTTGTTTGAAGAATGAAGTGCTTCTCAGAAGAGGAAAGGCAGGCAGAGTTTTTCTCTAGAAGGTAAGTACTCCCCAAGGAATGGACAACAGAACTTCAAAGCTGAATTTACATCTCGGGTGATACTGCTGAGCAGAACTGTCTTGCCCCAAGCGCAAGAATAATTTGATAAGTAAGGAGGGTTTAAGACATTTTAAAATCCCACACTATTTCTTTTTCCCATGCCCCAACTTATTCTCATATCATACAATAGTGATATAAGAAAGTGGGGAGGAAATTAGAATGGAATATATCAAACAGGAATGAGAACCCTCTGAAAATCTCCTGTTTGTGTGAACAAGTGGTCAACTCTCTCTGGGCCTTAAATTTTCACCTGTATCATGTAATGAGTAGGTTAGAATATACATTTCCTTTCATCTTTAACCTTTTCTGATTCTAAATGATTAGGAGCCAAATACTAGAGTTTATTTTCAATCTTCCCCTCCCCACCTCACACGTACACACAAAAAACCTTCTATAATTGTCAACAATACACTTGGGGAGGAAGAATAAACTATAAATTACAGTCACAGGCTCACATAAGTTGAAATACAATATTAAAGTATGTTTTATATTCACAGAGCAATTTTTCATGACAGTGTCAAAAAGTTCTAGTCAATGTTTACACTAGGACTTGATGAAAAATTCCAGACATAAAACTTCTGGAACTTAGACGTGAACTCAGAGGACTTCCCACATCTGAATAAATTTACAACTAGTTTCTTGAGGTTTCGTTGTTTTTTTTTCCTTAACAAGAATTCATTCCTCAGCAATTGAATTTCTTTTTGAGACTATTATGCTGTTGTAAAACTCTGGAACTGTCATTGTAGGGATGACAGAGAGCCAAAGATTTCAAGCACCACAATCTTTTAATAATGTTGGATGAAAATCATTTTGAAAGATATCCTATTTCCTTGATTTTAACAGAATACAAGGAATGCAATTTAATTTTTTCCTTAATATGAACCCTAGTTACTGTAATAAAATATAGTAATACCTTCAGGCCAGGTGAAATACTCTAGGTTCCAGATTGGTTTCTTTGGATTGTGCTTTAGGAACCACCTGAGATGTCAGCTTTCATTTCCCACTGCAGTTACCTCCTTGTCAGCTTGACCACTGCAGTACACTCCCTGACAGCTAATTCACTAATTAAAGTCCAGGGAAAAGATTCTTAATTCATCTTTGCATACCCAAGAGTACTTGCATACTTCCTACTAATTAAGGTGCTCAGTAAATTACTGTTTACTGAAATAATTCATTAATTAATATAGCAGGTGTAAACATTTTTTAAAGGCAAGCTTACAAAAATTAGGTGTGAAATAATAATAAAAGACCTTGGGTAAAGGTTTGAGGAACTTGCTTTAATATATAAACTTGCAGCATTTTCTGGAAGCTTTCTAATTCTCAGCTATATTCCAGATAAACTAGAGGGTCATGGGATTGAGCTCCTGATTTTTAAGGAGATGACTAAATAATCATGGTAGGTAAATAAAAAAGATTCAAATTGTGTAAATATGACTGATTATAGAAAATTTGGTGTCATCAAATATATTTAAAAATTTTTTTCTAATTATACATTTGGCTGACTCCAAACAGAAAACAGGAATGAAATTGGCATTCTTAGGGAGTTGTCCGATCAGGGCACCTCATTGCACCTATTAGCTATGTGATTTTGGACAAATGATTTATCCTCTTTTAATTTCAGTGTCCTCATCTGAAAGTTGTGATGATAAAAGCTTTTTTATAAGGTTTCTCCAAGAAGTAAAAAATGCATTTAAAAGTACTTACTACAGGAACTGACACTTAACAAGTACACAGGTTTTATTATAAATGGGTTGTCCATTCCTGGAGTGGGGACAGTGATGCCAAGCTTGGGCCTAGCTAGGCAATGTGGCTGAAAGACATTTTTCTCCTGTATTTGCTGCCTGGCAGATACTACCACTGGCTCTATACTGGGTGTTAGAAATCAAATGTGTCACCCCCAAGTCCTCAAAGTCTCTGACATTATAGAAAACAGACATCCATCTGGCATTCTAAACACTGGGATTTTAATGTGGGCAACGTTAAGGGATAAAGGAAAGGGAATTTACAAGAGGACTGGTAATCCAAGTCCCCACAATTTATTATAAATGTCACAATCCTTAGCAACTGGCATCTGGAAATATAAAACTTCCCATATCAACACCAATTATTATAGAATTAAAATAATCATTTCAAAAGCAAAAAAGTATAGCTCCAAATTTATACGAAACTGAAGTATTTCATACAAAGATGGCTTTTCTTTAAGGAAACTCATTTCTTTTTCCTCCATTTAAATGAACAAATTCATGTATCTCAGTTTCTTTCCCAGTGTTGTCAAAGCAGAATATACTAACATATTGCCTCAAATAGAGAAATTAAATACAGCAAAATAAATGGACTCTTACAAAGTATTACACTCTAAAATATGGATGAGAATACAGATGGTGATAATACAACACTCTCTAAAAAGAATTCTTGCTATATAAAGAAAAAAATGAAGCAGATTTTATCATATCTACTTCAGTTTAACAAATACCTTTTGCCACTGTTTTTCATGGTTACCTAAATCTCTCTTTCCTGAACTTGGTCAAATTTCTTTTTAATTTCTAAGTGAAGTTGACTGCCTACCAGGTGACCATGTTAAGTAACTCAGAATGTTCTTACTAAATTCTAAAACCATTATTATTATATATCTTATTTTCCAACATCTTCATTATCTGCATTGTTGACTTTTGAATCTTTTCTACATAAGGCATCCTTGACGCACAAAACTATTATACCTGCATCTTAACTCCTTTAGAAATGATTTTGCCTTTACACTAACACTTTGCACTAAATTCTAAGAGGCTGAAAACTGACCACTAGTAAACATAATGCATTAGAAAAACTTGAAAAGCACTTTTCCACATATACTAAATCTCCTGCACTACATCAACTGAATCACAGGACTAAGTTTAAATATACTGAAATCAATTTGAAGAAAACAGTTTCAGTTAGGATTCTTGAAACTTTAGCTCAAATAGTGATTCTTTTAGTTGTTCTTCAACCCATCTTTTGGTTTGCTCTTCACTGTGCAGGAACTCATTTCCTGAAAAATATGTATCTGCAATATTATGGGCTGACCTAAGTCAATTTTAAAAATAAATTAGTAGTTTCAAAGTTCTAAGAAAGATGTAAATAAAACTTTGTAGACTTTTATGTCACAGTTCTGACACTTGTGATTCTGAATTAAGAGAAGTGAAAGTGTTTGAGTTCAGCAGTGACGGAAATCCAAGACACTGTGTGAGGACTGGGAGCATGCCGGCTGAGAGTCCAGTAGCAGTAACCCTTTGGCCTGAATGTGATATAGCTGGCTAATGCCTGCACTGTGAGAATCCAGAAAAAAAATCTTTCATTTAGCAAATTCAATCTAATACACTAATGTATCTTTTTTAAGACTAATTTTCAAATACTAAATTTTTTAATGTTCATATACATTAGAACAAACGCATTTAAAAACCATGTGCAAAAGTAATTTCATTTCTGACCCAAAAGCTTAGAAACTTTTATCTTAAGTTTTAAAAATACAACAACGTTTATGAAATCAACACTTTACATAAAAAGTTCTAGGACACTACAGAGATCTGCAGAGGGAAAAAGATAAAGATCTATGTTAATTACTGAAAAATATACACATCTCTGCTTTGAATGATTATACTACTACAGATAATTGAGTCAGGTAGTACTTAAAAACATTAAATATTGCTGTTTTTCTATGGTTCTACTCTTGGCCCTCTTTTCTTTTACCTTTATTAGTTCTTGGTGGGTCATTTTTTCTGTTTCTGGTCTGTCTTTCTGCTGATAGCTTTTATATCATTATCCCCATGAATGATTTTTTTCCTGAATTCCAGATCTATATACACAATTGCCTGATGGACTTCTCCTTTAGTCATTCATTCATTTACTCAAAAAATCTGTTTGCATCCACCATGACAGGAATTGTTCTTGGTGTTGGGGATACAACAAAACAAAACAGACAATAGCCTCTGCCTTCATGGAGCTTACATTGTAGACTGATGATAAAGTTAACAAGTGAAATGAGTAGTACAGACAAGGAGGCAGAAGAGGAATCTTGGACGTGTTACATTTTTTAAAAGGCTGTTAGATAAGGCCTCACTGAAAAGGTGATATTTGATCAAATACCAGAAAGTAAAGAAGGGTGAGTACGAAAAAATCTGGTGGAAAAGCATTTTGGATGTCCCATAGGCACTTCAACAACTCCTCTTCCTTTATTTCTTCTTTGAACTGGGCCATCATTTCTACCACCATTCAAGAAATAAATTTCAGATTTACCCCTAGACTCTACTTTCTTTATCCCTGAACAATCTGCAGCACAAATTTTCTGGTCCTATCTCCTATCTCCCATTGACTCCTGTTCACTCCTATTTCAAGGAATATTGCTGCTGCCGCTGCCTTTGTTCAAGTCATCATCACTTTTTCCCCTTGGGTTTTTTTTTTCCGAAGGTACCTGGGATTGAACTCCGGACCTTGTATATGCAAAGCAGGCACTCAACCACTGAACTACACCCGCTCCTATCCCTTGGATTTTTTAAAATATGCCTTCTCTTACCTGGTCTTTTAGCCTCCAGACTTATCTCTGCCAATGGATCCTTGATGCTGCTCAGCTGTGTTATTTGTGAAATATAAATTTTATCATGTCATAATGGCTTCTCATTATGGTCAAATCCAAACTCATTACTGTGGGACAGAAGAACTTACATGATGAGCAACTGCCCACCCCTTTACATCTCCAGGTTTCTGAATAACAGACACCTTTTCACCATTTTAGGCAAATTTACTGGCCCTTTGCTCTTCCTAAAAGTAACCCCTTCCAACACCATGACCTCTTACACACTTTATAAAAATTACATATAACATTGTTCACGTTTTTCTTTCCAAACCCAGCCCAGTGCTTTGTTTAAAGTAGGCATGAAATGAATAGATAAAATTAAATATATTAATCATAGTGATAGGTGTAATATAAATTTGAATACCCAAATCTAAGTTCTGGCCCCAGACAAAAAGGTTTCTCTCTCCTCTCTCAGAATCACTTTAGGAATCCCTCTTCAACATATATTCAACATATTCTAATACTGAACACAAATAACGAGTTTCCTTGGAAAAGTGCCTGATTTTAAAACATAATAATTCCCCACCACCAAGAGTGTCCAATATAAGGAATTCACATATACACCAAGTTTCACATGTATATATTTTTAAAAGTAATCAAGAGAATTTCAGTCCCAGAATATATGAATTGCAGAAATATTGAGTCATTTCTGTTAAAGATAGTTTGAGGCAAGAGACCTGGCCACAGGGATTTTCAAAATTAGTGGCAGAAAACAAGTAAAGATAAAGGAAAATAAGCTTTACAAAGCTATTCTTATGGTATTTGGGAGAATACCCAAATTGTATATAAGACAGTGATGAAAGTGAAATCCAGGATCAACAAACCATTCATAAAATTAAAGCAAGGTATTTAAGATAAATGAAGAACCAGGAATAGGAAATGTATTTTAATATGAATCATATCTAGAACAAAATGAAACAAGTTACAAGTTTCTCATTTATTGAACCTAGTGGGGGTAGCAAATTTGTTACAAGCACCTGATGGTAAATGGAAATTTGCAATACATTAATTGGAGGCCAACAGGCAACTAAATTTGAAAGCTTATGGACTAAAATGTGTTGGTTAGATTTATCAGTTGGTTTCATTTCTCTTGGTTTACAGTACCACAAATAACAGTGCTAGGAAAGGCACCAGTATTGCATAGTTTAAGAGAGTAATAGATGTCTCAAATCTACAAATTCTTATTGAGAATATGATCATCAATCAGGTTCTAACTCTAGGAATCTTAGTGGCTTCCTTACTATACGCCTCCCAAATTATTTAATAGCAACTTGCTTATAATACTTTAAAAGCTGGTACTTGCATCCACAGAAAGGCTCAGACACAGAAATGAGCAGCAAGTTTACTTAGTATCACTAGATCAAATAAGCATCACTGATTTACAGAGTTACAAATTGAATTATCACTTTCTTTATAAGACCTTTCCTAATCATTTTGCTAAGTGGAAGTTTGGAAAAGGTCAAGATGCAATTCCCTCCCAAGGCTCCCTCCCTGATTCTTAGAAATCAGAATTTCTTTAAAAATGTAAAAGCACAGAGACTAGTGTCACAAACGTAAGATGGCATTAAGTATAATTCTGGCAAGCAAAAAACAAAAACAAAAAAGAGTAGGAGTGTGTTTCAGTGCAATGAACTGAGTCCAGATTAGAATCTACTTCCAGCTTTGCCACTAATTAGTCACATGACAAGAAAGCTACATACCTCAGTCTCATTTAAAAAGTGAAGAGGTTTCAACTACATTATCTTGAGAATCCCTAGCAGATCAAAATATTTATGACCCAAGAATACCTAAGTGGTCCTCTAAAGCAAACAGGATTAATTCTAACAAAAAATACACACCAAAGTGTTTACTTTTAACATGATTGGTTAAATGGTCCCTTTAGGAAATCCCATTTTAAATACACTTTTAAGAAAAGTCTAATTGTCTAGTTACCATTTAAAATAACAAATAAATTTAAATCTAAAACACTGGAAAGGGTGAAGGTGGGGAGAGAAGGGATCATTAAATGCAGGGCAAGTACACCAACCAGATTTAAAATAAACATAATGTAAACTGAGAATGAGGTATCAAAAAACTTTTCCTAAGGAAAAGCACTTTAAAGCACAGTATGGAATTTATGATATATCCCAAACAATACATAGGTATTGCTGGATACACAGAACTTTTCTGTGTCTAACAACTGCAAGTAACTCTCATCAATCCCACCAATTAATAAAGATGGTAGTACATGGAGAACTATTTCTTTTATTTTTTAGTTTGAATACATGTTCTGCCACCCACAAAATACGAAGTGTGACTAAACATGTCAGAAATCCCTGTTTGAATTATAAAGTGCCACTCTTGCAGCTTTCTGTCACCAAAGTGCTGAGAAAATGTAACAGTGAAGGAGTGAGGCACAAGGTTGTCTCAATTATAAATCCCAAACATTAATCCTCTTCAGAACTGGAATCATCCTCTTGGTCAGAGAGTTCAGGGACAGGGAAGCGGAGAATGGCAGCTACTCCAGTCAACTGGCTGAGCTGTTCCCCAGAAACATGAAGACTAGAAAATATCCTAACCGTGCCTGCATTTTCTTTCACACTGTCCACCAGCCTCACATATCGGCTTCTTGTGGCCACATCCTGGTGCCTGAAGAGCTCATCGCTGATGAGTAATGTGTCAATTGCCATGGCCTCATTGGCCTTCTCCACCTGCTTGAGTCCATAAAAAGCTCGGTCAGGTTCATGTTGTAACATTTTATAGAAGTCATCCAGGGCTTTAACTTCCCCAGCAGCTTTAGTATCTGAAAGGCGGTTAGCTACAGTAGGGTCACAAAGAGCCTCTTTCAGGGAGTATTTGTGTCCAGAGGAGGCATGTACCTAGAACGACAATTATAAAAGTTAGGAGAGGAATCTCTTAGAACACCCACTAATCATTCTCAATGACCTAAAGCCAAAGGCATTAATAAGGCTTCATTAATGTTTAAGAATTTCAGCAAAATTTACTATATAAATTTAGTAATTATTTTTAACAGTTCTCTTTTCTAAAACATTGTATTAACTCCCATTTCATTATCTTACTTACAATTAGAGTACCAGCCAAGTAAAGACTTTCTCCTCCTTCACTTTTCCCACTTCTAAAACTATGAGTAGTAGTTTATCAATCCCTCTGCCCATTTTTAATTCTCCCCAGGGAAGGCTATTTTACCTGAAGGAATTTGGACCGGTTTTCCAGGAGCACTTTGTTGTCGGTTTTCACTGCCTGTTGAAACATGTAGTCACAGAACTGCTCCCTCACAAAGCCTGGGCTGGCCACTAGGATGCACTTCACAACATCGAAGTGTATGTGTCGCTGGATGGCCTGGACCACCTGTTCATAGAATCGCTCCAAGGCCCGGTCATGCTGAGAGCAGTTGCCTTTACGTTTCCTAGGGATGTTCACCTCTACCTTGGCCCGAGTTAGGGTCATGCTAGGAGTGACTAAGCAGATATGGGCGAGGCCTTCCTGCATGACCACAGCTGCCACATCAGCGCTCCAGGCTGGGTCACAGGCCTGCTCGATACGCTCTAGAACAACGCTGTCCCACTGTTTCTTGGCCAGGGTGAACTGGCGGTTAGGCTCCAGCTCGATGGTGTGGTAAGCCCCCATCTTGACATACTCATTCTCTTGGATGTTGGTCCCTTTGACCCGCAGCTGGCAGGCCTGAGAGTCAAAGTCGATGGCCTCCACGCAGAGGGTGAGGGTCGTGCGGACTCGGTTGCTTCCCACGCTGCCGGTGGAAGACTCCGTCTGTACCTTGCGGATAGTGGAGGCCCGAAGGCTGTCGCCAACCTGCACTAGGTTGTAAGTGTGCCACATGTCCTCGGGCTCCTCGGGGACCAAGGTTACCTGGCCCGCATTGTCCTTCTCTATGTCCTTCCTCACGAGCTTCATAGCCTGGCGTGGGTTCACTGCCTCAACAAGAGGGACCGAGGGGGTCCCGACCAGGAAAGGGCAAGAGAAGAGAGTCGGGGGCCTAGGCCGAGGAGGGGGCGGGGTCCGGTTCCTATGGGTACTTGCCTGGCAAGAAGGAATACTCTAGCTTCGACACATGCAGCCGTGGGGAGCACTTATTCTATCCCCTCATGCCTTACTCTCCGGGAGCACCGCGCCGAGCCAACGCGAGAAACGCCGCGGCGAACACCGACCTTCCCGTGGCTCCTGCCGCCGGCAAGAACCTAGTAGCTGATGCAATGAAGGCGCATGCGCATCCGTCGTACCGCCTCCCGCTCCCGCAGCACGCTTTACGTCTCCGACGGGAAGGCGGGGCCGTAGTTTGCGCGTGCGTATGTCCACTATCCGCGCCTGGTGCGGCTTGCGGACGACTGCGTACGGACTCTTTCGTGGCGAGGTTCTTTTATTTTAATGATAAACTTGGACTTTCCAAGTTTTTTCGTCCCTCCCGTTTGTGAGGAACCTGTGGAGTATGTGAGTGCAAATATATATAGTTTTTCAACTGGATGCAATTGCCACTGTGCATCTCCTCCCTCTTGAACTGGTAAATCCAATTACAAAGCTATGTAAAAATAAAAGGAATTCTTAGAAATGCAGACCTGGCCCCACGGGTCCAAACTAAGCTCTATTTTGCTCCTGCTTTATCCACACTTCGTCGCTACACGCCTGTCAGAGCTGGTTTGCAGAAGCGGTTTCTAAGGACTCCTGGATTCTGTGCATCGTACTCAGCTGTTTTCTGCCCTTACTTACTGTCTGCAGGATCTGATTAAACCAGATGTCAAAGCACTGATCCCAGAGAGAAAAGAAACCATCTGTGGAATTTACCCCCGGGTGGACTTCGCAGTTGCTTGACCTGATATCCTGGAAATCCCAGGATCCAAAATTGGCAGTCTCAGCTTTCCGCAGCTCAGTAGCCTGTGAAATGTTTAGGGTGGAGGATGGGGGGGAA
This sequence comes from Chaetophractus vellerosus, assembly GCA_004027955.1. NCBI lineage: Eukaryota > Metazoa > Chordata > Mammalia > Cingulata > Chlamyphoridae > Chaetophractus > Chaetophractus vellerosus. Next base: position 573 of record PVKH010013538.1, on the reverse strand, counting down.
TGGGACGAGGAAACATCTTCTCAATAGCTTTGGGCAAGAGCTTCACTGCAAAACTAAGCTGAGAGCTGGAGATATGGAAGGCAGGGAGAAACTAATCTGTTAACTGTGACCGACTCTGATTGAAAAGCTACAGAACTAATTTTAAAGAAAATCCCTTACCAGTTTTTTATGGGGGAGGGCAGGATGTGAATTGGAGAAGTGAGGAGTGCCTGTTAAAAAGACCTGTGAAGAGGAAAGTCTCCCCAAAGTTTACTGTAACTTCTCGAGAGTTAAGATGGGTCGGAGGAGTCCTACACACATACCTCCTCCTTCTCTTCCAGATCCAACTATGTATGGCTTAGAAAGGGAAATTTACCAGCCTACTGAGACGCGGGATGAAAGGGAGGAAACTGACTTGAGCACAAGTCTTGATAATGTTAACTCAGGTCTCAGTTATCGTCCTCACAGATTGTCAGGGGACACAAGCCCCCTCCAAGGCTCTAGTCTAAATCAGAACTATTTGCTTAGTGGCCTCTTCACTCCATCTCTCCCTCTCCCTTCCCCACGTCACAAAATTCCTAACTCAGGCCACCT
>PVKH010013537.1:0-16822 GCA_004027955.1 Chaetophractus vellerosus | reverse complement strand
TTGTATGTTATTGTCTTTACTTAGAGACTAAGTATGGTTTAGGGTAATGTGTATGGTTGCCGAGTTGACAAGGGGTGGACTGTGATGGCTAGGCTAATGTGTCAACTCGGCCAGGTAATTGTGCCCAGCTGTTGGGTCCAGCAAGCCTGGGGCTAATTTCATCTGCATCAATCAGCAAGATTGGATGAAGAATGGATGATGCTGTTATCCATTCAGTTGACTGCTTATAAAAGGGAACTGATTTCAACATTCGGGGAGAATTTCCCAGCTCGTCCTTTGACAGCGAACTTCTCCCAGGAACTCATCGACGACCCTTCATCAGTCTTTCATCGGAGCCCCTGTCTTGCAGCCTGCCAGCGGAACCTGGACTTGTGTATCCCCACGGTCACGTGAGATACTCTTATAAAATCTTATATTTTTAACAGAGATCTCGTGTTGATTCTGTTTCCCGAGAGAACCCTGACTAGAACAGTAGCAGAACATCGTAAATGAAATTAGTGCCACGGAAGTATACACTTAAAAATCATTTCAATTCATATATATACATACTATAAAAAGAAAACCATTTTGGTTTCTTTTCATGGGTAGCGTTTATGCATGGGCTGAACATCCTCCTTGGCACAAAAGTTAGGTGGGAGGAGGGATTCAAGCATCCTATGGTTCGTTGAACTAGAAGAACCTGAAAGATGCTTTCAGCCTAAAATTTGATAGTTTCTTGCCTCCTAAGTGGCCACAACTCCCATCTGGGTCCTCCAAAACCACTGGCCCTTGCTTGCACTTCCACTCAAAGTCCTGGGGCTATACATTCCTGGGATCTGGTTACATAAGAAGAAATTGATGACTTATATCCCAAAAGTGAAGAGCGTGGGGTGGGGTTCTGAGCCCTACTTGCTCTTCTCTATCCAGAATTGTATTCACAAGGAGGCTCTGAATCATTCCATAGCTAGCTGTGGAAGCACATGAGAAGCCACACACCCTATTGTCTTCCTGCAATGAATCTGGGCTGAATTAATGCAAACCAAATTTGATTTAGACAAATTACAAAAAAATCAAGAAATTCTTGTCAGGCGGAGTGTTTTTATGTCATTTTATCCTTGAGTGAATTTTTACAGCTGGTTGGAAACTCTATCAAATAGGGATTAGAATGTCTTTGCCAATTCCTGATGTACATCTCAGTCAGGGTGTGTGCACAGCCTATCCGGAGCCACTCTATCTTAGCCACCAGGGGTTAATTGTATTCATTACTCAGTAACCATTTCCTGACATCCTCCCTTTGCACCACACTCACACACACATATTTTTGTTGTTGTTTTTTTATTCATGAATTACACTTTCTTGGTTACTATGGCTACAAATTGTTGATACTGGATTCACAGTCAGGCTTTAATTCTTTTTTTTTTTTTTTTTTTGATAACTTTTCCCATGAACTAATAAACCACAGTGGAGTTAAAAGTATGAGCAAATGTGAACCTTATACAAAGCATTTTTTATGCTCCACTGCCATTTCCTTCTCACCCTTAATCATTTGGAGCTGTGAACATAAGAAAATGAAAATGTACGGCCTCCTCCTTTCCCCCTCCTCCTCTTTCCTCTTATTTCCCAAGTTTGAGTTGGGAATAACCACAAGCTATTTCCCATCAAGACCGTTTGCAGAGTAACACATGTCCTCAATTAGTGGGATCAGAAACGGAAGGCACCTTTTGGATGGGAGATGGATGACTGGTTGGCCACTGCCTTCTGTTGGATATGTACCATGGATGCCATGGTGGGAATGGCTTAGCAGGATAACATTTTTCTCCCCTGTGATTCATGTGGCTTTGTTCCTGGACCATGAACCCAATTCACAGTGGGTGCAAGCCCAATCTCAGCTTGTATATGAGCCACTCCACAGGAGAATACAAGCTCAGAGCCCATCTCATGTGAAAAAAAAATCAAGCTGAATCAAGAGGAAAAGTGCATAAAGTGTAACTTTTCATACTGGAAAAAGAGTGGGTTATACAATAATACTGTCTGGGTTTGATATTTATATCTACAACTTACAAGGTGCATGATTTTGGCCAACCCATATAACTCTCTTATCCTCAGTTTTCTCATCTGAGAAAAGGAGATTGAAAATAATAGTCCCTACCTCATGGATTTGCCATGAGGGTTAAATGAGATAATCCATGAAAAGGATTTAGCACATTGCATGGCATTGAGTAAATTCTCAATAAGAGTTAGCAAGTGTACTAACTTTTAAAATAGATAGAAATACAACTTAAAGCAACCTAAGTGGAAAAGGTATTTTTTGATCTATACAAGGCATGGATGACCCAGGGCTTCAAGCAGTGTCAATAAGACTCAGTCTCCCTCTCCCTCTCTTGACTCTGCTGTTATGGTAGCCAGCCTTCCAGGTGGCTCCAATGAACCCTGCTTTCTGGTAATCACACCATGTGTACTTTCCTACCACATTGTACCAAGGTTGGACCAATAGAATATGGCAGAAGAGATGGTATGTCACTTCTAAGATTAGGTTATAAAGGCACTGTGGCTTTCATGTTGGTCTCTCCTTCTATCTCATCATTTATTCTGGGGGAAGCCAGCTGCTATGTCATGGGCAGCAATATGCAGAGGCCCACATGGTAAGGAACAAAGTCTCCTGCCAATAGTCACCTCAATAAGTCATCCTGGAAGCAGATCCTCCAGCCTCAGTCAAGCCTTCAGATGACTGCAGCCTGTGCTGACATCTTGACAGCAACTCATGAGAGACCCTGAGCCAGAACCATTCTGCAAAGCCACTCTTGGATGCCGGGCCCTCAGAAACTGTTTGAGATAATAATTTGTTGTTTTAAGCTGCTAAGTTTTGGGGTAACTTTTTATGCAGCAATAGATACCTAATGCAACTGTGTGCTCTAATGGCTTCACTTGCAGGTGGGTCTCTCTGAGCCGGCCTTTGGCTTACACTATCCTACAAGCTAGTAATTCCAGTAGAGAGAAATCTTTCCTTTTCTCAAAATGACAACAAACTCCCAGGACTGAGTCTCATTGGGTAGACTTAAGTGTCTTTCCCCTAACTGTTATTTTCCACAAAGTAAAATCAAAGTGCTCTTACCAGAAAAGGGGGGATTTTTTCTGGGTAGGAGAAAAACAATAGATAGATGTTGTTATTATAGTTAATAATCACAGCACATTTATTTATCTTGTGTAGGCAAATGTGTTTGGTGGTAATAAAAATGGCTCCTCTTCTACCCCTCACATACCAGAATGTACCTGCTAGACCCCACCCCCAACACTGCAGCCCTTGAGGGCCTGCAGAACTCCTGCACTGCTCCAGCTCTCCTTCTGCAGGAGGGAAAAAAATACCACCAGATGCTGCTTTCCTGCAAGGTTAGGGGAAGGGCTCATTTCATGCCTGTCTCCCTTGAGAGCTCTGGGATCCTGGAGTGAGAGTGCTTATTTTCCATTTCCAGGGAGCCCAGCCCTGTGCTAGGCACATATAGGAGGGTTTAGTGGATGTTTGCATTTCTTAGGCACCTTGCACACAGGATGCTGCCAAAAGAACAGGGATTTCCTTATCCGATAGCTTTTAGGCTTTCTTATTTCTCTAAAGCATCTTTTCATTTTAAAATGTGAAACCCACATTTTAAAAGGAAAGATAAAGAACTTCAGAGAATAATAAAATGAATCACATTTCTACTACCCCAAATTAAACATTTCTACTACCCAACATTAAAAATTTCCACGACCCAGAATTAATAATTATTGAGATTGTCATGTGTGCCACTAATCTGTTTTTTTAAGAAGTAAATTGTCAGTACAGCCAAAAATAAAATACAAAACCCACAGCTAATATCATACTCAGTGGTTAAAGACTTAAAGCTTTCTCGATAAGATCAGGAACAAGACAAGTGTGCCTACTTTCACCACTGCTAGTCAATATTGTACTAGAAGGTCTAGCCAGAGAAATTAGACTAGAAAAAGAAATGAAAGGTATTCATATTGGAAAGGAAAAAAATAAAACTATCCCTATGTACAGATAACTTGATCTTATATATAGAAAAGCCCAAGAAACTACATGAAAACTGTTAGAGGTAATGAATGAGTTCGGCAAAGTGGAAGAGTATGAGGTCAACACAAAAATCAATTGTGTTCAGGGGCCGACTGGATAGCCCAGTGGATAGGGCGTCGGCATACCACATGGGAGGCCCCGGGTTCGGTTCCCGGGGACATCTCCTAGTGGGCAGACCGCCTTGAGAATGGCAAGCCGCCATGGGCGGGCCAGAGCCGCCGTGGGCAGGGCAAAAAGGCTGCCATGGGCAGGGCGGAGCCCCCACGGGCATGGCAAAGTCACCCGTGAAAAAAGCGGAGCTGCTGCCTGCGAACCACCGTGGAAGCCAGCAGCCTGCAAAAAACATGGAGGACTGCTGCCCGCAAAACATGGAGCAGAGCCGCCCGTGAAAACGGAATGGAGCCACCCTCGAATGGAGCGAGCCGCCGCCACGGAGGGCCGACTCGGTGCGTCGCCGCAAAGATGGGGGGAGACAAGTAGCAGAGACATAGAAAGACACAGAAGAAAGGACACACAGCAGGAGCAAGCAGAAGGGGGGGGATGTGTAATAAATAAAAAATAAATCTTTAAAAAAAAAAAAAAAAAAAAGAAGAACAGAATTGGAGGACTCGCAATTCCTGATTTCAAATTGTGCTATAAAGCTCCAGTAATCAAAAGAGCATGGTACTGGCATAAATAGACAAGTAGACCAATTGGACAGAATTGAAAACACAAATAGGCCCACATGTCTATGCCCATTTGATTCTTTAAAAAAATTTTTAAATAGATTTTTATAAATAATATTTTCAAAGATTTGACCCACTAAATAAAATAAGAATCCCATTCCTTAAGATAAATATACATATTTTGATAAGACTTTAAAGTCTGAGAGATTCAAGCCTGATACCAAGCCTTTAAATTTCTACTGCTTCGGTTCAAAGGACCAATGGATAACAATTTTGTACACAAAACTCCACTATGTTATATAGTTCTTTTTCTCCTGGGTCAGACAGCTTTATTCTGCTTTGTTAACCCCTTCCTTGCTCCTTGATGTTTCTTGGAATCCAGTTTCCAGATTTTTGGATTTCCTTTAATAGGAAACTTCACAATCATTTCCTGGGGATTTGTGCAGATAAAAACCAATGGAGAATCACATTCTTGACTGATGTCTGGATACTGTTCCTTAAATTGCTTCTAGGACAAGAAGTCAGTTAGGTTCATACAATCCAGAAGACAACCTGATGGATAGTCACTGGGAAATTCTAAATCTTTCCCACAAAGAAGGCAATATGCAGCCTGGAGTTCTGATACTTCTTGAGTAGAGCGCTTTTTGGCTGTGGCTGCTATCCAAAGTCGTCCTCTGTGAGGGGTGTACTAGGTTCTGCCCTCCACCATTTTAATACCTCTGACAAGTGGAGAAGCCCAGGGCTGATGCATAGAGAGGCACCAGCCACCATGAAAGCCTTCCTGGAATTCTTGGTCTGGGATTTGCAACCGGTGCCAATGTGAGTTGAGCTCTAGTTTCAATCCTGCTGAACAGAATGCCTTCTTTTATGAGGCTGCTCCTGCCTGGTCTACCCACTGAGGAGGGGGCTGATGCAAATTAGGATTCCCAAGAATTCCCAAAGGCTCTTCAGAAGATCTATCCAATTTGTTGAGTGGCTGGTTCAAGGTTTCATTGGCAATGGCCTGTATTGTCTCATCTAGTTTGCTGTGATACTCTGCTAGTGGATTTTCTTCTTCCAGGATCTCCCTGCCTGTAAAGTCAATGGTGATCTTCTTAGAGAGGCGAGAGGCATGTCAAAGTTCTCTTAGCTCTTACTCTTGCTTCTGCAGAGTTTCCCTCTCAATTTTGGACAGCCACTGGTTAGAATCACTGGCAAAGCAATCTGAATCATCATCAATGACCTGAGTCCTTCACACACTAATTCTGTCAAACTCTGACAGTTTGTCTTTATGCTTGACAGCCTTTTCCAGTCCAGACTTAATTCAAGATTCCTGATGGCAAAGGAGGTTCTTAGTGGAAATTTCCATCTTTCTAGAATTCTCTGTGTCTGACATGAGCTTCTTCAGCAGGTTCTGCCCCTTGTTTGAATCATGCTGCAAAATATCCTGTTCTTCCTGAGTACATACCAGGGAGCCACAGAATAAGCAAGGGCCAGAGCCCTTGTTCACAAACAGATCAGGCAGTTATTGATGAGCTTGTGCTTCTGGCCCAGGCAATCACAAGGGTGGTGACCAGGGAGCAGGACTGCAAGCCTGTTCGGTCCGTCTTTTGTATATAAATTGTCAAACTTCATCTTTTTCTTAAAGGAGTTCCTATTCTCTTGTGCCTTGGCCAAATCAAAAGGTGTTTTAATCTCTATGGTTGTGCCAGGTTCAGCAAATGCAGGAACTTCCTGTCTGTTTCTCCTTTTCTGCCTACTCCTCTTTAGTTGGTCTCCTGATCTCTGCCCATCTAAAATGTCACCTCTTTTGAAGCACTGTTGCAAAGGATCCAAAATCCATTCCTGATCATTCTTTTGCCATTTGATTATAAGCTTTTCTATGAATTGAGCTTTTTTGCCTTCATTTCTCTGGAGGAGGTCAATAACACATTCTCCTATCTCTCCAGCACTCTCAATTGATAAAACATGCTGCACGATCTCCTCACTGACACCCAGGCCAAAAGTTTTCTGCAACTGCTGGGAGCACCAGCATACCGCTGCTCCCTGGGTGCCGCCTGAGCCACCGCCATCATCCCCAGCCGGAAACAGCTGGCTACTTGGTTTTAAACAAGGGTGTGAAGTACATATGATCGGGAAAGGATAGTCTTGGTGCTGTGAAAACTGGATATCCAGATGCAAAAGAATGAATTAGACCCATACTTCACATAATACACAAAAATCAACCGAAAATGGATCAGGGGCCTAAATATAAGAGCTAACAGTATAAAACTCTTGGAAGATATTGGGGACAACTCTTCATGACCTGGAATTTGGCAATGGAGTCTTACATATGACACCAAAAGCATGAGCAACAAAAGAAACAGATAAAATTGACTGACTCTATCAAAATTTAAAACTTTTGTGCATCAAAGGAAATTATCAGGAAAGTGAAAGATAACTACAGAATGGGAGAAAATAGTTGGAAACAATATATTGATTAAGACTATATAAATATATATAGTCAATATATAATATATATAGCAGAATATATAAAGAACGTTTACAATGCCACAAGAAAAGCACAAAAAAGTTACTAAAAAACAGGTAAAGGACTTGAACAGATATTTCTCCAAAGAAGTTCTACATATGGCCAATAAGCATACGAAAAGATGCTCAATTTCATTAGCCACCAGGGAAATACAAATCAAAGAGAAAGCACTGCTATTCCCAGAAAAAGAGAGGGCTTCTAGGAAGGCATACAGAAGGTGACCAACACATTCTCCTTCTTTAAAAGTGGTCTGTGGTTGGCTAACTCTGGATTCTGTTCTCACTACTGTATACTAGGTATTGCCCACCATTTATGTCATTTTTATAGGAAATTTAATATTGAGTTGAATGAAAATTTGGGACAACTATATTGATTCAGGGTTAGGAGGAAGTTGGGAATTTACTAAACAGATTGGTGTCTGTGCCTCAGTATCTTGAAACTCTTAATCACTCCATCTCTATGCCTCAATTCCATTGGGAAGAAGAGGGCATCAATTTGATCAGTTCTGTATGTATAAGTAATTTACATAGTGGTACCATGTTATTTCAGGAATAAGATAGACCAAATAAAAAAGTAGGAAATGTCAAAATTATTCAAATGACCAGAGCTGAAAAGGGGCAACTCACCATCTTTTTCTCTCCCCTTTCTCCTCTTTGCTTTCATACTCCCTGCTTTGGGTGAACAAGTTGCTTTTTGTTAAGGATTAAGATCCTTGGCAAACTATTTCCTTTTTGGAGCAAGGTTAAGATTTGAGGGAGGAAAACATATCGGGGAAGGTGTAAGCACTAAACCCATGTTGATTTTCCTGCAAATGTGAGACTTTCTACTTAAAAGGTGGCAGCGGCACAAAACGGCTTGCACCATGTGAGAAATGAGGACTAAAAGATTGGGTGGGATGAGGAGGCCTCATGTAAGTACATTCCATTGAATGCAAATCCTTTCCTGTGGGTAAATATTGTCCTGGGAATAGTATGCTCTGTTCCTAATAAATTTCAACAGGCAAAGACATGGACATATCACCTAAAGAAGGTCTTCAAATGGCTGTGGTTCCTGCAAGCCAGGAGGTACACATGATTTCCCATTAAAGCAGGCCTGACTGTTCAGCAGGGTTCCTAGGTCGCTGTCATGGAGAAGTTATTTGCTGACTCATCTTGAAATTGGAGACTTTTCAATTTTCCAATGCACATAGCTCTGTCTCTTTCCAGAGTAGTTTTAAAAAAATAATTATATATAACATATGCAAACTGTTTCCCTGTTTTATATTCTAACAAGAAATGTTACTTCTTCCCAAACAATAAAGGGGAAAAATACCCTCAGTTTTTTAATCTTTTTCAACTCATATTGTAAAAATTCATAAGCCAAGACAATTGGTAGCCTAGTTATTTGAAACTACTAAAAAATTCATCTTTTCTTTAAGCTTTTTCAAATTTTAATAATGCTTTAAAAAAAATTTTTTTTTGTGCTCAAAAAGTTCAGATTCTGTTTTTTATGGTCATATTCTTGGAGCTCATGTACCAATGTGGCCAGATAAATTAGTTTTCAAAGAATATACCTAAAACTTTTTTTTTTTTTCAGTAGGAAAGAAAATAACTTCCAATAACTTTTCAGTTACTTTTAAACAAATGCTTTCTCCCTGCTCAGGTCCAGGGTTCCAAGTTCTCACCCTGCCCCAAGTCCTGGCCATGGCAAGGTGACTGAATCCTAGGCATTTGAAAGTAGAAACATCCCCTATCCCAAATCACAACCTATTACGGTACTAGTCTACACCCTCACCCCTCACAACTGGTCTTGAGGGGTCAGTATTTTATGAGGCTATTTCCTGGAAGAGTCAGACTCATTTTCAAAGATGGCAAGCGTAGACAGACTGGATATCTTTGAATTCATTTGTTCACTCATTCATTCATTCATCCTTTCAAATATCTATTGAGCATCTTCTTTTTGCCAGGCAAGCTTTGTTGTTGTGGGACATATTGACCTTGCAGAGGACTGCAGACACTCAAAAGGACTAGTGGAAACTTGCCGTGCCTCCAAACTTCTGTTCAGTTGTTGCATATGACAATTCTGCTTGCATTCGATTGGCCAAAACAAGTCAAATGATCAAGCCCACAAAAAAGGGGCAGGAAGTATATTCCCCCCTGTGGAAAGAGCATTGGAGGGAAAGGAAAAGAAAATTTGCTGAGTAATAATACAATTTACTACAAGCAAGCACCTTTGTTGCTTCATTGGCCATTTGGATTTCCCCTTTTATGAAGTGTTATTTCAAGGTTTTTGGGGGGGGCAGGGATTTGGGTTTTTTTTGTTGTTTGTCAACTTTTCTGTTGTGTTAACTGTATTTTTTTCTTGTTGATTCATGGAAATTCTTTATATATTCTGCTTACTGGTCCTTTGTCAGTCATATGTTTGCAAAAATCTCCTCCCACCAGTGACTTTTACCTTTGTGCCCTTTATATAAACATAACTTATGACTAAAAGTTCTTAATTGTAATGTAGTTGAGTTTATCAATCTTTTCTTTTAGGGTTAGTGCTTTGGGTGCCTTATTTAGGAAATCTTCCACATTCCAAGATAATGAAGATATTCTTCCATTTATTTGCTATAGGCCTTTTAGATTTTAGATTTAGAATTTAATCCACACAGATTTTTTTTTTATGATGATGGATTCAATTTCTTTTCCCAAATGGGCACCCAATGATCCCATCATCATTTATTGAAAAGTTCATTTTTCCCCATTGATCTGCAGAAGCGTCTTTATTATAATGTAAGTTACCATATATTCATGGGTCTAATATAGTAAACTATTAAGTTAATAAGTGTGAATGATTTCCCTTTTCTTCTTTATACTTTTCTGTATTTTCCAAATATTCCACAATGAAGGTATGTCACTTAAATAATTAGGGAAAAAATGCATTGTTTCTAGAGAAAAAAATATTTAATTTAAAGATCAGGCCAGCAAAGGACACTTAGGTATCTCCAGATTTCTAAGGAAAATTGATCTTTTGCTGCTTTTTGCACCTTACGTTCCATTATTCTTAGCACCAGGGGCAAGTAACCAAGAACCTTCTCATCTCTGCAGCATGGAACAGAGACAAAGCCTCCTTCCCAGCTCTCCAACGGGACTGAGTCTCACATACTTGCTTCTCCACGTTCAGACTGAAGTGTCTTTCCCCACTCCCTACAGCTGCATTTATTTTCTGGACTTTGGCTCTTATCTAGGTCCAGAATCTATGACTCCAGGAGCAACCCAGTATCTTCATGAAATAGATGGTTCTCACACAGTGCCCAGGTTCTACTAACCTAATAATTGGTTCATCCCTCACATCCCCACTGCTCCCCTCCCCCAGCTTCTGCATCTCACCCAGACGGTTCTTTCCTTCTGTTCTTCAAGCTCTCCAGCAACGACGACGATGTTTGGGCTCTTCCAGGGGATCCAGACAGGCACTAATGGTGAGTGTAGGTCTGGAGGCAGACTGCCTGGGCTCAAATCCCAGCCCTGTTATTTATTAGCTGTGTGCCTTTGGAGAAGTTACTTACCATTCAACCTCTTAACAGAGTTTCCTAGTCTGAAAAATGGTGATAGTTGTGGGAATAAAATGAATTAATCCATATGCATTTCTTAAAAGTGCCTGGTACATGGTGAAATCTCAATAAATGTTAGCTATAATTATACCGATTATATAAAATACTTATATAAAAAAATCCATCAGCCCAGTGTCACATTTAGGCACATGTAGTAGCAAATTGTTCACTCTTTAAAGAAGTCCAAAGCAAACAGATGTAATAAGAATAAAACTTTACCTTCTATAACAACCGTTTTACATCACAGAGACGAATCCTCTCTTCCATCTACCCTCCAAACGAAATCCTTTTAAAGTCGACTTTGGGAGCAGGGAAGGCAGAGGTGTAGAAGTTGGAGAAGGGTCTTTGTGTTCCATGGCTGGGTCAGTACGGTGCACATTAGAGACAGCACGCTGCAAAGGATAAGCTTAAGTAGCAGCGGAGCCCTCAGGAACTCATAGAAATCCAGAGGAGAGTTTTGAATTTCCATGGGCTAGGGAGGGGTGGGGGACAGGACTCAAGCCTATTGTACCCATATGTAAGGGGCAGAGACTCCCCATCTGAGTTCCTCAAAAGGATCTATCACCGGCGCCTCATCTCCCAGCTCTTGGTTGCTAAGTCAAGGTGCTATGAATCTTCCACTCTTCTCCCTGCTGTGTTCTCTCTTGGCAACATTCCTTATGGACAGGCCATATGGGCAGCTTTGGATCCTGTATTTGCTTTGGCCTGCTGGTTCGAAGTTTACTTCCTGTTAACTTTCCTCCACCCGCCTCCTCAGAATATGGGTCTCTCTCAACCCCACCTGCTCATAGCCTCAGCTCTTTGATTTCTCCATCAGCTGCTTGGCTCTTGACTGGGACTCAAATCTAACTTCTATTCAAGTATTTCCCATCTGAAATTCTTGTTTGGAACAAACGGTGTTTCATGGTAGTGGGCCTTTATTGGGATAGAAGGGAATGATCAGTGGTTGTACCCCAGAAAAGTTCATAGATCCAAATGACTTTCAAGTGAGAACAGTAAAAATCCTTCTTCCCTTGGGTTTCTGTCCAAAAAGCATCGGGCTCAGTGCAGAAGCAATTATGGCCAAGGAAGCTAATGCTGAGTATGAGGCCAAAAAACAGTTTAGGAGTGAACAGAGGCTCATAGCTGGCACACGTGCCTTTGGATTCTCTTATATTTATCCTCCTGGATCTTCTTAACCCAGGCTTTTGGTGTAGTCACAGTGCCAGGCCAGAGCAGGCCACTGTCCAAGGCCAACACGTGTGCTAATCTGCCACACCCCACGTGTGGCATGCCATGTTCTGGCTTCTCACAACTGACTCCAGTGGAGTTCAGATAAGGGCTTTCTGCTTGGCTGACTCCATCTGATTTTCTTCATCTTTCCCAGGTCCAGTAGCTTCATGGAGAAACACATTTATCTACCCCAGCAGCTTCTTCCCTTTACTTACACTCAAATGGACCTCCCAGCCAAGCAGACTTCCACAAGAGGGACCAATGCTGTGTCATAGTTCAGAGTGTTGGTTTAAATCCCTGCTCTACCGTTTATTAGCTGTGTGACTTTGGGCAATTCTTTTAACCTCATGCTACCTGTTTCATCATTTGTGAAATGTTGGTAATAAAGCACAGGCATGTGATTACTCAAAAAGATAACCCACAATAATAAGGTGGAGTGATTCCCTGAAAAACATGCCAATAAACCTGAGACAGGAAATGGGGTGGGCATGATATAAGGAGAGGTGGTGCCTTCTCCATTTAGGGAATAAGATTTAGCTCCAAAGAGAGTATGAGGGTAGCTGAACTGGAAAAATGACTTTGTGCGTGAACCCAGGGAGCTGTGTGAAAAGAGCAGATCTGTGTCTGGGTTTTTGGTGTATGATGTTTAAAGGTCCATGAGTTGAAGTGACGTAGACAGAGAACAGTGAAGCATAGTGGGGGCATGTTCTGACATCCACAGGGGTTTGGCTTTGTTCCCATTGCTGGAACAGCCTGTTTACAGGGGTCTTGCTCCTAGAATGGGCAGGGGCTATGTTGGGCACAAAGTCATAGATTTCATTATGGAGATAACTCCAGTGGAGGACTCTGTGAGATCTAGGTCTCTACTGTGACTTCTGGCAGTGGCAACCACAGTCAAAAAGAACGAGGGTACCTGGGGGACTAACCACTATGCAAAGCTTGGGGCGAATGCCTTAAGGAGACCCTAATCTGGGCTGATCATTTGGACTGAAGAAGGCTTCCTGGAGTTTTGGAGCTTTCACATATAACAAGGGTGGACCCTGAGGCATTTAATTCTTGTGTTTGAGAGAACATGACCTCTTTTTATATGCCAAGCTGGTGAATCTGGTTTGTATAGTGGCTAGCACTCTGCTTGGCACCTTTTAAGGGCTCCAGAAACAATGGTCCTTATTATTAAGCACGTGGGCTGCAGCAGCCAGAGGGCAGAGCAGTACTCCTTGGCAGCTGGAGAACCCTAAGGGGAAGGCCGGGGCTGGGAGAAGAGAGTGGAATTAATTAGCAGTTGACACGTACCCAGTTGCTCCAAGGAATCTCCTGTTCCCACACAGAAGTCTGACCCAGTTCTGCTCAGCCCTTCTCCTGAGACTCTCTGGTTCCATCCACCAGTCCAAGCCTGGAAGCTCCCTTCCTCTTAGCAGGCTGTGGCTGGGAGGAGGGAGTAGGGGCACCCCGGAGAGCCTTGAGCGCTAGCTCATCTCCTCCAGCATTCCCTGGGGGTAGGGCGGCTGTGAGAATGGGAGGAGAGAGAGGGTGTGAGGCGCCTCTCTTGGTCAGGGAGGCCACCCCTCCCTTGGAACACTCAGTAGCCAGGTCATGGGCTCATGGTGTTGTTTATCATTCTCAGTCTCAGGGAGAACATGCCCACATGACGGTGCTTTTCAAATGGGAAAGTATTTCCAAATGTTCAAGACCTTGGCCTGGAATTAAGCTGTATGATTTTTCAAACCTTGGAGCATAGGGTCTTGTGTCAATTCCCTCAAAAGGCAATTCACACAGCTTACGTCATGCTGGGGTAGAGATGCCACACCAGCCATTGCAGTTTGCAAGCCTTTTCTTATGAGGAACCTCTCTGTATCCCTAAAGAAACCAGGAGAATGTGGAATGACTTGCTCTTGGCCATCCAGGGCATTGATTCTCACAGAATCTGACAAGCTGGTAGCATGGTTGGGTGGGGCTGGGGAGGCAGACTTGGGAGTGGCCCAGGGCAGCCTTCAGGCAGAGCAGATGCAAAGACCCACTCACTCACCCAGACTCTCCCACCTGGGGATTCATCACCCCACCTGCTGCCTCTTCCTACTGTACTAGATCACCTCCTTTTATCCTCATGACCCTTTTTAAAACTTAAAAGGGTCTTATTTATTATATATTTACTATTCTTTTCCAGCCACCAACACCAAATTCTACAATCACTACTTTCATGTAAACACGATCAATCCAGTTGTTTTCATTTCTCCCATCTTTTTGGAGGGTCTTGTGTCCCATGGCCACTTAGGGACCCACTGCCTTAAGATATCCCTCATCCCACAGACTTTGAGTCCCTGGTCGTGTTTATTTCACTTTCCTTTTCCTTTAGTATAGGCCTACACATGCCCTTGAATTTTTAGGCTTCCACAATCTCTTCTATAATCCCATCTCCTCAGTGGTCTGCCAGTTTTACAGAAATAGGTAAAGGTGGAAAATCTGAGACAAGGAGAGAAGTGACTTTCTCAAGATCCCTCAACAACAGGGCGGGGACAAAGACCTCTTAATTCACATGTATCACTTGAACCCTTCCACTTCCTTCCACTCCCCAAACCTTCCTTCAGGTGGTCTGGCCTGGGCTCCTGCAGGATTTCATTCTTTTAACAAATGAATGAGACAGACACAGTCCCTGCCTTCATGGAATGTTCAGAGGCCTCCCAACTTGTCCCACTGCCTCAGACGCTCAGCTTCTTGGACTTATCCTACACCCTCCTGCTGGATTAATATTCTAATATTCCTAAAGCAACCTGCTGTATTCCAAGTAAGAGCCAAGCTATTCTAGCCCTGCCACAACCACAATTTCATGACCCTTCTCCCTTTACATGCTGTACCTCCCTGCCAGCTTGCCCTACTGCCCACACTATTCTTGCCCACTTCGGTGTCTTCACTCGAGATATTCTTTCTGTATAAAAACCAGCTTGGCTCCCACAGCTCCCTGATGCTTTCACTGATGCCTCTACCTCTCACTGACTCCTTACACTACTATGCAGGTTTTTAGGATTTCTGTTGTGGAAATGTCATAAGATTCAAGGAGTTTATAACTCCTTTCAGGAAATGAACAGCCCAATAGTAGAATGAAATTGAAGACCTTGGGCTATCCATCTTTCACCATATTTTTTTGAAAAGCCCAACCTTGTCCATAGAATGCTCATAATTCAATTTTTTGAGCAGTTGCCAAGTTCTGGGTACTGGATAACAAAATACAACATGCAGAGCATGGTTCTTGGCCTCTGAGTTTATATTTCAAGAAGTGTCTGCAAAGGCTAGAGTCTGTATCAACTGAAAAGCATTTATAAAACCCTATTTTTGCAGAGAACTACTCTCCCTGGGAGTTTAGCCTGTGACATATTTTATTGCATGTGATATATCTCACAAACATATCTCATAACATGATCTGTGAGTACATCCTTATCTTCCCCATTCTGTATGTTCATTCTGGTTCTTCTCAGTCAGAAACACCTTCCTTATTCACACTTTCCAGCACATTCCTCAGGTTCCCTTCTACCTGCTCTAGCTTTATGATCTCCTTTGAACTTCCATCAGTACTTGTAATTTAGCACCACATACTTTAGCTCTTCTTCATACATGGTTCAGAGCAGTGATGTTTAGTGACCTTGGAGCTCATGGCAGAGAGAGCTAGCTGACCACCAAAGGTATGTGCTCTCCATCCAGTAAGTCAAGTTGTTTGGTGAACACAGCTACCAAGCTTTTGCATTCCTCAACCCCCTTGAATCTTATTGGGCCCTTGTATCTAATTATGGCCAATGAAATTGAAGTATTATAGCTCATTTCTGGGCACAGGTTATTACAATATCTATTGTGCCTCCATCACTAACACTTCCCCTTCCTCAAAAATTTTGATACAACATATTGGAAATAGCAGATCTTCAGGATGGAAGGGACCTGGGTGCCTGAGTTACCATTTGGAGAATAACCTCCCAGGAAAGCCCAGCCAACCAGGAACATCTACAGAGGACCCTGGGCCAGAAATAAACTTTCACGAGGCTAAAATACTGAGATTTTCCCTGACCAAAAACAGAGATAAATTTAGGAATGAACCCCAACTCTGCCACTTGTTAGCTATGTCATCTTGGGAGGATAACTTATCCTTCCTGGGTTTCAGATTCTCTATAAGAAAGGATCAAAAATATTTAACTTTGCAGGACAGTTGTGGGAAGTAACTATTTCTGAAGTGCTTGCAATGATGTAGAAACCAAATACTTTCTATTTCTGTGTATGTATGTGCTCCCATGCAGTGACTTCATGTGTGTCACTAAGTAGCCCTTCAATGTTGTAGGTCTCTTTTAAATTCTCCATACGGCCTAGCACAATGCAAATCAGATGGAAAGTCCCAAGACATATTTACTAACAAAAACACACAAACAAACAAACAAAAACTTGGTTAAAGACATAAGCAGGGGCCAGCTGTATAACCCAGTGGATAGAGCGCTGGGACACCACATGGTAGGCCCCGGGTTCGGTTCCCGGGGACCTCTCTGAGCGGGCAGACCGCCTGAGAAGGCAAAAGCCGCCGTGGGCAAGGCAAAAAGCCGTTGTGGGCAGAGCAAAAGCCGCCATGGGCAGGGCAAAGCCGCCAGGGACAGGGTGACCCGCCTGCAAATGGAGCAAAGCTGCCTGTGAACGGAGCAAAAAGCCACCCGGGAACGGAAGCAGACCCACCCGTGAACGGAGCAGAGCTGCCTGCGCGGTGACCTGGCTCGGTGCGTCGCCGCAACGGGGGGAGACAGAGCAGACACAGAAGAACGCAGAGAAATGAACACAGCAAGAGCAAG
>PVKH010013536.1:0-16835 GCA_004027955.1 Chaetophractus vellerosus | reverse complement strand
GTGGCATGCCTTGCAGGGTCACCCGGGAAAACACATCAGGAGCATAGGCTCAACCAAGCAGGCAAGGACCGAGAGCTTACAGAGGACCTGGGGACTGTGCCTTTAGAGTGTTATGTGGGTGAAACTGTAACTGTTGGTCAAGCAAGAGTGGGGCTCTGGGGGTTGCATTTGACTTTGTGGGGATAATGAACCCAGGCAGGTTGTAGGGAGGAGAGGGAGAAGCTGTTTATCTTGTATAAGCTGGTGTCAGGGTTGGTCATTGAGGGACCTAATGATAAGTTCTAAGACGCTGAGGCATTATGACAATGCAAAACCCCTTGTGCCACTACTGACCTCCTTCCCCTGATTAATAAGAGGAAGAGGAGGTTTAGTTAATCATCCATTGCAATTTGTGTACAAAATAATGAAAATACTTAATATATTTCTGACCAAGACTTACTTAAAGACTGGGAGATTTCTCTCTCTCTCTTTTTTAACATATATTTTTTCTTTATTAGTCATATACCTTTATGAGACTCTATTCAAACAGATGAGTCAAAGTTTTCCTTTGATTTTTCAGCAGAAAGCTTTCTATTTACCTAAGATGTGTCCTTTTGTCTATAGATAAACACTTAATTGACATGAATAGAAGCTTTGTTTGTTACTTCATTAGCCAATACAAATAAGAGAACAATGAATTCTACCTAAAATCCTTCTGTGACTATTAGAAAAGAAATTGGTAACTGTGCTTAAAATATCGGCTGAACTGTCTTTCCACAGGACTTTGAACCAACTGTTGGAGAGCTCTAATTAGGCTATCCTTAACCTAGAAAAGATGCTAAACTTCTACCTGATGACAAAAATAGCTTCAAACAAAAACTACCTAGACAGTAATTATAATAAGAAAGAAGAGCAGGCATTTGTTATTTAATTGAAACAAATATTTGTTTGGAACACCACTGTATCCATCCAGCTTCAGTCTTGGACTACTTAGCACCCAAAGGTCTAGTAAGAACATTTCTTTTTCTATAGAATTCCAGATTTTCTGGCAGTGCGTTTGATCTCTATATTTGCTGCTTAGAAAAAAAGAAGATGCTTCTGGAATATTATGCAATAATGGGAAACCATGGAGGACTGAATGTTGTAATGGAAAAAAAATCTCAACCTAAGAATCAGGAACCTGGTTACTAACCCTATCTTACTTCTCTGGGCCTCATATTCTAGAATGTAAAATAAGCACAGGGATCTTTTAGGTTCCATTAACTTAAAAAAAAAAAGTTGAGTCATTGCAGCAGAGTTTTTACACTTAGCTACCAAGAGAACAATGGGGACATTATACTACTAAGAAGAATCCCACTTACAAAATCTTCCCTAAAGACACTGCTGTATACTGGGGATGCTAATTAGTGCTATCTGCCAAGGGTGATTTCAACACAGAATGTTAAATCTGCTTGAATTTTTCTAAATAAGATACCTCCAGTTCAATTCAACCAATATTTATTGAGATTCTAATTTGTACAAAGCACTAGCTTGACCCTGGACAATGCCACAGAGAGCTTTGCCAGAAAGCTTTGTTTCTTTGCCTTAAAGCTGTGTAGAAATATATAATCAAACACTGGATTTTCACCATTAGGAATTGGTTTCCCTCATTCTATTGCAATATGCATTAAACTCTTTTCAGAAAAAAAAGAAAACCCACATTGTCAATAACCTAAAATCCCCCTGTTGTAATCTTTGAATCAAGGCCTTTTTTGCTCCTCAAATCCTCACTACCTTTACATAAGATGTTAAGGAAACCTTGGAGCAGCATAACTAGTTCACGTGGAAATAGAGACTCTTTGGACCAAGGTTCAATTAACTGGGAAAAAAAAAATGTTGAGAATAAGTATCTATGAGAAGGCTGCAGCCAGTAAAATGGTTGGAGCCCAGAGAACATGTTCTAGTATAAACGTCTGAAATCTGGGGCAATTAGGTCAGTGGGAGAAACATCAGTTTTGTAGTAGACAAGATGTTCTCCAACTAGTATGCTCGGATTTACAAACTTACATCGATTCAAAAACTCTTCCTTTCTAATTTTCCTGTTTTATTCTACCCAGGATTCCATCTTGTATCTAGATGTCCTGGTGCACTCTATACTAGTCCTTAGCTAGTTCATCTGTACTGTCATCAGATACTTAAGTAGATATGAGAGCCTAAGTCTTGTATTATAATGTGATTAATACAGGGAGAATGGCTGAAATGGACACTTGCTTCTCCTTTTGCTTGGAAAGTTCTTTACCCAGATACATGCAAGCGTGGTCGAATCCCTCGCTTCAAGTCCGCTCAAATATGGCCTTATCTAAGAGACCTCCCTTCCTCCTGTTTTTAATGGCACCCCCCTACCCACCTCTATTTCCTCATCTGCTATATATTTTTCACAGCCCTGAGCATCCTCTTGCATATACATATTCATCTCTTTTGTTTTGTTTCTATTTTTGCTTGTGTCCATGAGAGTAGGGACTTTCATTTTTCCAATCTTGTATTCCCAGCCTCTTTATCAGTGCCTGATACATAGTAGGTGCTAATAAATATTTGCTGAATTAATTAATTAATTGCACTCAATATATTTGATCATTCTTTAGAACAAGTGAAAATACAGGACATGTGAAGAAGAAACATTACAGGCCATTTTCTATCACCTTGTTTCGCCTCTGCTACCTCTTACAAATGCTTGATAATGACTTTCTCTCCAGAGATAATTATAGATCATGGGTAATATGGAAGCTTATTTGTTTCTCATTTTCTGGAGAAGACCATAAACCTATAATTTTCCTGGAGGGAAAATTTTCAAAGCTTGTTTTTCACATTTCATTGTCCTGATAACAAAGCAGCAGATACAGTTCAGGGATAGAGCCTGGAAAGAATATAGCTGATAGATGTTACCTTATATGCCACACCTTCCTTCATCTTTTAAAAATTATTCCATCCTTGATTTGGTTGGTCTGGTTTAACTGGCTAGGTTCAGGAAACTTGTTGAAACTTTAAAAATATTTATAAAATCGGGCAGTAATTGAGACACCCTTTTCTTTTGCAATCTTGCTGGGGGCCACAAAAAATATGCAGTGAAATTTCCTAGCTTGAGAGACCCTAAAGAGAATACAGAGAGAAAGAACAGGAAAATGTTCACTTTCTCCTTCCCTGTTGGGTTTAGAGAGTAAGTCCCTAATGTTTAGGAGTATTTTTAAGTTTTAGTTTCCTGAATAATCCTGAATAGAGGACACCCTCAAAGAAGGTTTGTCTGGCATTTTATTGTTCCCACTTTGCATCAGGAAGTATGTTCTATGCAGGTGACTCGAAGCTGTGATTTCCATTCCTGACCTTATCCCCAGTTTCTAGAGAGCCTGTTGGACTTGTAGGATTGAATGTCCTATGACCATCTAGAGAATTTCCTGTCCCTTTATTAAACAATAGTGATGTTACACATACTTCTGTGCCTGTATGTTAAATAATGCTGGGATCAGGCAAAATAATTTGGGTGCTTGATCCAGGAAATATCCTTTCCTGGAAATTAAGACTGTGAGTCAATTAAACAGCTCATCTATCAAGACTTAACAGCTTGTCATCAAGACTTGTTTCAAGACCCTTGCCTCACTGAGCCCCACTTATCCCAGCCAGCTCCCCTCCTTGTAAAACATGTCTTAAAACGCCCAGTCCAGCCCCTAAAATGTTATAGTCACCCTGCCCAATAGCATTTTTGAGACCTCACTAAGACTAGTGATCTAATAAACTTAGTTTTGCCTGATCAACAGGTTTTACTGGTAGAACATTTGAAAATTGACAGTCAACAAGCTAAGTGTAATTTGTTCGAATTTGACCTCATTACTTCCTCCCCAAACTTACTCTTTCTCCTTCGGTGACATTAGAATCCACCCCCACATAGTAAACTTAAAAGCCAAGAATTATCCTCCACCTATTCCCTCTCACTTCCAATAACTAATTAATCCTCAAGTCCTAACGATTTTGTCCCTTAAATATTTCTCAAATATCCCTCTTCCAATTTATTGCTGCTCTCTTATTTCAGGCTTTTATCATCTTTATAACACCCATGCCTCACTTTAACCCCTTTATCCTGTAAGATAAAGTATGAGTTCCTTGAACACAAGTTCTATGCCTACCTTTCCAATTTTACCTCCCTTCTCCATGGATCAGGAAACAGGACTTGCTGACCTCTAACTCCTACTTGAAAAATATATCCCCTTTCTCAGACAACAATAACACCACCTAGCCTTCATCCTCATATTCACTCTTATGGCTACTTGCCAAATTGTTATGTTGCAAGAGAATTTACATGGATCATCTTGGAAGGAAGATGATCTTGAAGCTATTAAGATGATTTTGAAGGAAGATGACATTGAGGCAGAATGCATGTTGTTCTGTCCAGAGTCCAACTCTCCTTTAGAGAAAGTAGAGGTCTTAGCCCCACGAATTCTTACTGCCCTTAAAACTAACATAGTTCCATGTTATTTTTAACTGCATCATTAGGTTATTAGCAGGCTGGGTCGTGGTTTACCATATAGAGACAAGATTTGTTTTTTTATTTTTGTCTTCTGTTTTTTTCCCCCTAGATCAGCAGATGACTATATTAGAGGAAATGAGATTAAATTACATGAGGATCTGGAAACTAACCCAGAAATTAAACATTGAAGTGTCCTTTCTCAAAGATTACAGCCAACATTTACTGAATGCTTTCCATGCCCATACCCACAAAAACTTACGCGTTAGATGCCATTATTATATTTATTTTTCTGATAAAAAAAAAAAAACAGAAAACAGAGGCACAGAGAGTTTAAATAACGCCTGAAGTCATGCAACACTTAAGTGGTAGACCCTGGATTTGAATCTTTAGCCTACAATCGTAGCCAAATTTATCAGCATTTCTCAAATGTGTTCTACAAGAAAGTAGTCCTGCAAGATGTTCCACAAAAATGATTTCATTTCTACCTTAATTGGCAATTTAACAAGACCACTGTCAAAGAAAGTCTCCGAAGAGACTAGTTTAACTTAATATTACACGGACTTTCACAAACTTCTGTAAAACTACCACGAACATCCAGGAAACGCACAGCTGTAGAAACACTGGTGCAATGTGATGGGAAAGGATCAGATTCTAGACTCTCTTTAGACCTTTCTGGCTCCTGCTGCAGCTTGTTGCAAAAGAGGTTGCTCTGTATTTCACACGGGAGTCAAAAATGGAATCCCTTTCTTATGAACTCTAAACATCCATGGCAGGGGTTTTGCTTGTTTGTTTGTTTTGTTCTGGTCTTTAGTACTGCCTGGTTTTTAGTAAGAACACTAACAAAGTGCTGGGTATGGGTGGTAACTGCTCCGTAGTGTTCTAAAACTGAAAAACAACTAAATTGTAGGGAACTAAGCCCAGCTGCCTACTCTCTGAAGTGAGCCAAACTTTCTGAAACTGGCCAACCATGAAAAATTCAGCTGGTGAGTTCATTAAAGAAACTGACCACCAGTAGATAAAGAAAAAGGAAAAGCTTAGCAGAAGTTAGTCCTTTCCCTTCTAAAAATACGTGCACTGTACAGGTCTCAGAGGGATAACCATTTTTAGGTTCAAAGTTCCTGCATCCAGCATAGTAAAGTGTTCAGAGCACACACTGGCTCTTAGGAATTGTGGGGACTTGGGCAAATTACACACCCTTCTCTACTTCCACATCAACGAAAGTCTTTTTCCAAAGGTTGTTGTAAGGATTAAGTAAGATAATACACGTAAAGTGCTTAATTAAGTGCCTGCATATAGTAAATATGCAATAGACGTTGGCTATTATTAAGACAGTCCAAGTAGTTCTACAGAAACTTGGTTCTACATAGCCTCAAGCAAGTTACTTCCTCCTTCCAGGAACCTGTAGTGAGAATTATCTCAATAGCCTGTCAAGGAAAACAGTGGTGGGAAGGTAGCCTTCTCATTAAATGGAAACCGTATAAGAAGGTGGCAGCTGGTTTTGACCTGACTCACAGGTTCTGACAGAAATAGGGTAGGTACACAATTCCAGAATCTTCTTGTCTCACCAGTATTCAAATCTTTCAACGGAAACAAGAATTAGAGTTCCCTGAATCAGGAAGATTCTTTTCATCATTATGTTATTATCATTATGTTATTTAGAAATGCACAGTTGGAAGTGTCTTCAAATGATAGAAAAAGTAGTAATAACTAAAATGTATAGTAAGTGAGCTCTTACTGTACAGTCTGTAGGCTAAGATCCTTATATACAGTCTCATATTTGATGCTCATAGCAACCTAATGATATCGGTATTATTTTTATGCAAATTTTCCAGACCAAAAAATAGATCCTTTGAGAGGTCACACACCAAGTAAGTGTATCACTGATTTGATTAATCCCAGGCAGAGGTAAGTGTATCCCTGATTTGATTAATCCCAGGTAATCTAATTCTAACGCCAGTTTTTTGTTTGTTTGTTGTTTGTTTGTTATTTGTATTTTAGGAGGTACAAGAGATTGAACCCAGGACCTAGTACATGTGAAGCAGGTACTCAACCATGGAGCTACATCCACTCCCTAGTGCCAGTATTTTTAATAACTTTACTGTGCTACCTATATGGGCCAAACGCACTGCCCTGATAAGAAAATTCATTCTAACTGGCCTGCAAAAAGCTGTATACATGTAGTTTTTCAATGACTAGAGACCAAACAACCAAAATGTTATCTCTGAGACAGGATACACTGTTGTGTTTCACCAACACATTGTCCATCAAAATTCCAACTATATATTTCACTGGTCAAAAAAAAAACAAAAAACAAAAAACCTAACTGCATATGACCAAATCATGAGTCTTCCTAATTCTCTAAAAAAAGTTTATTCCTCAATACTACAACCTCCTGGTTAGATAGCATTCAATCCTCCTTAAAACGAAAGACAATGATGAGGTCTGGTCGTTCTAAAGTCATATTAAATGTGTTAGGTAGAAAGATCATGTGATAAGGCAATCAGATAATTACACTGAGAGCAAAGAAATCCACCTTAGAATTTAACTCCCTTGAGACTAAGGGCTTTGTAACTGAATTGGTTGCCTATTTCTTTTGGCATTGTGATGGTGTTGCCTAATAATGATTTCTTTTTTATTCTGAAAATGGTTCTCTTTTTAAAAATCCAATATGCAGTAGAGAAATTCTTAGCCATTGAAAATCTATTTTAATTTGAGGATTGGGGGCCGGCTCGATAGCCCAGTGGTAAAAAAAATAAGAAGAAAAATATTTAAGAAAATTTAAAACAAAAAATGTTGATATATAATAGCAACCAGAACCAAGTAACTAAACAGAATATGCTGACCTTTATCTTGTACAGTCCAGCAATTTGCTAAGTTGATGCCATTGGTGTTCAGACCCCATCTATAATTACTAAAGTTGCTATAGATCTGAATTATTTATTTACATAGTAATTATATGTGCCAGAAATTGTTCTCATTAAACCTTCATTTCAGCCCTATGACAGAGATGAGCAAAGTGAGGCCATGAGGCAAAGAGAGGTGAAGCAACTCATCTGACATCCCATAGCTAGTATGGCAGAGATGGGACTTGAACCAGAAAAGTGGTTCCAGAATCTGAATTTTCACTACTAACCTCTGACTCGGTGCTATTCTCAAAATGTCTGCTTCACACCCAAGGCAATGTCCAGTCACATGGATCCCTAGGTAAGGAAGTGCATGCTCTGGACTTGCATTAAAGGAAGATTTCAAAAGTTACCTAGACTGGGAATGACTGGAAAACAAGCTAACTAGTCGACCTGGGTTCCTTTGACTCCCTGAATCCAGGTCCTGCCAATGTGACCAACTCTGACATATCTGCCTCCTACCAAAATAGTGCTAGGTTGGGATGATGTCCTAGAAGTGCTAAAGTGCTAATGGGTACAAATACTCGGCCTGCAGTGCTCATGTTTCAGGAGAGAAGAAGGGTCTCTGGCACACATGAGGTACCTGAGGACTGTCCCTACAGAAAATAAAGTGTTGTGTCAGGTGAGTTACGGGTATTGAGGATAGAGGAGTCATAGGACCCTGCCGCCCAGAAAAATCACACCCTAAAGTTCCTTATTGATAGCTATTCTTGATTCTCACTTCCCTCAGACTTTCCTCAAATATCTTTAAGTAACTCATTTTCAAAAAATTTCTAGTATTACACATTGGTTCTGTCTTTTTCCTACTGAGAAATGAGTTGACTATCCAAGTCCATTGGTCAACTCATGAAAACCAACCAAACAAGTTATGGTGATTTCTGAGTTCTCATGCCTTGCTCTGACTCAGGTATAAGAATCACTGAGTCTTGGGACCTGATGAGCTGGCCCCCGTCACTACTGATATCCCTTGGCTATGGACACTGGAGCTGATGTGCACCAACAAGCTTGGGGCTAATAGAAGTCTTTGTGCTAAGAAAACAATCTAATTCACAACCTCTCTGTGTATCCCAAGTAATGACAAGTTATGAGTTGACACTGCCAACAGTGCTTAGTGCATTCACAGTAAGCTGGAAGGCCATTGCCAAGCTGAAGTATGGTAATAGAACATTTAAGAGGTGTTCATTAATGCCCAAACAAGAACATTGTCTTCTTACTTTGCCAAGTAATTTTAGGATGAAACAATGTGTTTTGAGATTATTTTTAACAAAGCATTTGTTGGCCATCTACTATTAACCAGGAATTGTGTCAGCTTCTTGAAATACAAAGATAAATATGACATAACCACCTCCAGGGAAGAACTTTTAGTACAGTATTGGCAGATGCAACAAATGTCCATGATATTTTACTATAAAGGGAACAAAATTTATCCACTTAATTTTATGGTAACTCAGAGTGCTTATTTATAAACAATTTTACCTTCTTAAATTTAGATAGATACCATATTGTACTTGATTGCTAAGCAAGATTTTTTTAAAGTTTTTGATGGTGACAAAATAAGGATCATTCTTGTCACCAGAAACGAAATGTCCATGTTGCAAACTGAAGATATTCTCATATAAAGAAAAAAAATCTGTTTGGGGGTAACAAGCCTGCTGACATTCACCATAGGCCAACATCTAATTGCCTAATTCAGAGAGAGTTTGAGCAGGAAAAAGGACTTTTATCATTAATGTGATAGAAATTGATAGCTGTCAATCCAGTAGAATACCCCCTTTTTCTCTGCTAAGAGAATCCTTATTTGACCCTTTGCTTTACAATGTAAATTCTGCACCCCAGGCATGAATCATGACTGGTGTCAATCCATCATGATAATACCAGTCTCTTTTGCCAGTGATTGGTTTAGAAGTTGGCATGTGACCTATTTCTGGCCAATCAGATAATAAGGCAGTCTCCTGGGGACTTTCTTCCCCATTGCGATAGAGACGTGATAGATTTCTGCTTTCTTTATACTAAGGACATTGTCCTATGAAGGCATGATTCTTGGGAGTTACCATGGCCATCTAGTAACCATAATGAAAGACATTGTCAATAACGATAGGAACAGAAAATCCTTGATGACATGATCAAGCTGCTGAGCCACTCTTAGAACCAACTGTATCAGGACTTTCTGTTATGGGAGATCATTATAAACACATATTCATGCCAGTGATCAAACATAGTGACAGAAAGGCAAAGTAACAGGCTCAAAGATAGCAAAAGGGGCAGGGCTGAGATTTCAAACTCACATATAACCAGCACAAAAGCCACCAGCTCAGGCTCTATGCAAGGCTTAAAGAAGCAAATACAGGCAAAGATCAAGTGTAAGAAATGGATACTCAGTATCTTGGCTATCTCCCACGAAGAGTGTCCTAGCACACTACTAAACTGAATCCCCTCGTAGCATATACTGGGCAAGACTGTTTTATTCAGGAGTTTCTGCTTGCTTTGCTTTAACTCCAGGTCAGTTATAGAGTTGTCAAACAGCATTCTGACTGGTGGAATTTAGCCACATGATCCTGTACAAGATCTTTTCATTTAAAGCTGTTTTAGGAATTGAAATCCAAATGGCAGAAGCCATCAACAATTCTTGATTTTTAAAATCTAAATGAACACTGTCTGAATAAGCATTTCTTTATTTTGGTTGTACATAAATTATCTTCATTAAAAACTTCCCAGAATATTCAAATGATTTTCTGAAGGTGCCCACTTTATGTAAAATCCTTTAACAACTTCTTTTTCCTGAGAAAATAAGAGTCATTCTTGTACTGAAAACAGGCATCTACATTTCTCACAAGTCAAAATTACTTCAGGAAGGGTAGGACAGCTTTAAACATTCCTAATGAAAGGAGTCACATTCTGACGTCCCAGCTAAAGATGGCCTCAGAAGAAAAAGTAATTCCTGAGAAAATATGTACTTTATAAAAGGTTTTGTCCCGGAACTGAGAGGAAGGAGTGGGGTGAAGAGAGAAGGTAGCATCTTAGAAGCAGTGAGAGCCCCATTTAGAGCCTGGCTACTGGAATTGTGACCCAGGAACCAGTAACATGGGCATCGCCTAAGAACCTGTGAGAAATGCAGGATCTGAGACCCCCTCCCAGCCCTGTGGCATCAGAATCTGCACAGTAACAATACCCCCACTTGACTCATATGCATGTTACAGTTTAGGAAGCAATAGTTTAGAGCAATACTTCTCTACCTTGACTGCAGTTTAAATAATCTGCCAAACGTTAAGAAATACTGACACCTGGTCCAACCCCCAGAACTTCAGATTTAATTGCTCTGCATAGTGAGGGCATTGAGTTTTTCTCAAGTTCCCCATAGAATTATACTGTGCACCCAAGACTGAGAATTACTGATTTAAAGGGCTAATGATCACAATTCTAGTTTATCTGTTCCCCTCAGTGACACTAGGATGTATGTAAATTTCTCAGTTTTAGACCTGAAACCACGAGACCTGTGACAGGAGTCTATCTTATGATCAAGTGTAGGCTTTCCAACAACAGGTGTGGACTTCTGAGTTCAGGCATGCTTTGCATTATATAATAGATCTTTCCTTACAAATGTGTACGTAAAAAGAATCTTTATAAATAACAATAATTTTGTGCTCTTAATATCTAGCCCATACGGTGTTATGTGTTTGTTATTTCTAATCTTCCATTAACTCTACAAAGAAGATATTACCCCTTTATTCAGAATTAAAAACTGACGTTCAGAGAGGTTTAGGCATTTTTCTGACCACCCATCTGACAAATAGTCCTCTCAGGATTTTAAAACACCTTTCTTTCTCCAAAACTTATGCTCTTTCCTCTGCCCTAACTGCTTCCATATGAACAAAAATCATATTTCAAGTTCACCAAGTTTGTCACTTCAGCAAATACATAAGATAAATCATTTTGAAAAGCAGTTATTTGATTTCAATCACCTGCTAATTCACCCACTTTATACGTTACAGTGTTCACATAGATTTTCCAAAAGGAGTGCTATACAAGTTCCAATATTAGTCTTCACATAGGTAAGTTTTAAAACAAATAACTAGAGTTACTTCACTTCCTTTCTCCCACCGACCCCCCCCACATCACCCCACAGTCTTTTCCAGAGTGAGATTTGATTGACATGAAATAAAGAGTTAACAGCAAGAAGAAAATCACCTGATTATTGTCATGTGAGTATATTCAGCTTTCCAATTATCAGAGCTAAAGTAAATAAGTGAGGAATAATGAAAACATCATTGTTCTATATGGGTTTAACAGGCCTTGTGTGGTGATTTTCCCAACAGGCACATAGACACCCAATCAGATGCTGTTGTACCCTGTTCTCAAACATTTTAGAATGACATTCATTGTGGAAGAAACCCCCCATTGGGAAAACCTGGTAGGGCTTGTTTTTTAATATGTTGGTTACATTTATATAAAACGCCACTTCTAAGTAAGAGACATCCGTTCAGTATCTGGGTCAAAGAAGTGGGTCTGCCTAAAACCAATTCCTGCAAATGACATAAATGATGTGAGGTTAGGAAGAGAAGCTTCCAAAACATACTGGGCAGAAGGCAGATGCCCACGCAGATGAAAGTGATACTTTAGAACGTGGGTTCTTAACCAGGGGTCCATGGACCCTCAAGGGGTCCGTGGAAAGATTTCTGGGGGTCTGAGCTTTAATTGAAGAAAATCAACTTACATCTTTATTTTCTCTGACCTCTAACTGAAATATAGCATTTCCTTCACTTATGAATGTATGCAATAAATAAGTTAAAGTAGTATTCATTCACCTGACTGGCAAAGCAATCCATGGAACACAAAAGGTTATGAACCGCTGCCTTAGAAGAACCCATCAAATGACTACTTCATGTACAAATACCCAATACTAAGAAAGTGACAATCATATACAAATACCCAAAACTAACAAAGTGACAAGATCTACGATCATTGCCTTTCATGCATTATTCCACTGAATCCTCATTGCAATTTTACAAAGAAGATTCTACTAATTTTGTTTTACAAGTGAAGATGCTGAGGTATGGAGTGGTTAGGTGACTTGCATAAAACCCTGTTTCTGGTAACTGGTAGACTGGTGGAACGTTGATTTGAATGGTTTCAGCCTATTCCTGTTGCCTGCTCTTTAAATCTAATACTGCCACCTGTAGGAAGAATGGGATATCACGTCCTATAGGGATAAAGGGCAATATTGTAGACAAGCCTGTTCCCTGTGTTCCCCTTCCCAAACAGAACTCAGATATCCCTTTGAGCAAGTACTCTGTCCTCGATCTGTAGTAATTATATAGTAATCATATGGGAAAATTCATGTTTAATTGGCCTGACCCACTGTAGTGGTTTGAAACTGTATGTACTCCCAGAAAAGCATGTTCTTATAGTTAATGCATGCCTTTAGGTGTGGACCCACTGTAATTAGGATCTTGTAATGAGGGTACTTTAGCTAAGGTGTGACCCACCTCATTCAGGATGTATTTTAATCCTTTTACTGGAGTCCTTTATAAGAGAACGAAATTCAGACAAAGAAAGAAAAAGCCACAGAAGCAAGAAGCTGAGAGCAATGAAACCCGGAAGAGAAGGGAGAGACCAGCAGACCCCACCAGGTGTCTTGCCATGTGGCAGAAGAGCCAAGGATCACCAACAAAGTGGTCTAAGGGAAGAGCATCACCTTGATTTGGACATTTTTCTCAGACTCAAAACTATAAGCTAATAAATCCCCATGGTTAAAAGCCAATCCATTTTATGGTATCTGATTTCAGCAGCATAGGGGAAGATCAGTCAACATATTCTCACACCTCTGGTAATAATAATCAGTTCACCTTGGTCCTGAGCATGAAGCTCAGGAAATATCATTTGATAATTGTGAAAAGTGACCCTTGCTATCCTTGAAATGTAGAAGGAAGTATGCAACTCCAGTTGCTACTGGTAGCCATCCTGGTGACCTTGAGGTCACAGTCAGGCTGCAGATAAAGTCAGATGAAGAGCAGAGCCAAGATCTTAACTAAAACCTGTTTGATGCTGTGTCTTCCTTTGGCTTCCAGGAATATGAGTCAATAAATCCACATTATTGTTTAAGCCATATCTAATTGAGTTTTCTGATATCTACAACCAAAAGCTCTCGACTGTTATATGGATTCCAGCACAATTTATAAATTGTGGGTTATACTAAAATGTACTTTTGCATGCATGACTTGATTCCAGCACTGTACAGATTGATGTCTTTCCAATAATTTTAAAGGGAGGAATTTACTTTCCTCAAACTATGGTTTTAATAAGGACTTTAATAAGGGCTTCATTGTGGACATCTTTCTGAAGATAATGGATATATAATTGTCTCCAGACCAAATTTTTAGTCAGATAACCAGATGATTTCATAACTTAAAGTTCATCATGATTGGTTCATATGAATAAAGTCATTCACACTGAGTTAATCATATTACTATTCACCAATTTCTATAACTGTATAAAGTACAATTTTGTAAAACTCAAGGAAAAACAAACTTCATCTTCTGAGAATTTGAGGAAATGTTATCAGTCACAGGTACCTTTAAAACTAAGAACAGGAAATTGTGTTGAGAAATAAAACATGACCAAACCGATTGTTTCTCATTTTCTTCCAAACCATTTCCCCATGAAGTCTTTCTCAGGAATTCAGAGAACAATATATATCATACGTGACTCAGTCTCTCCACTGACCTCACTTATCAGGTATTGCAGAATTTGGCTCACCCATGTTGGGTCTGACAGCCTACCATAACAGACACCTACCTCTGCATCCCATGTAACATTTACATCTCAGTGTGTTTCCTATTGGTGTGTCCCATTGGTCTTTCTGCTTACACTCAGATAGTTGTGTCAGTTCTGCCCAATTTCAGAGGAAACTTCAAAGTTTCAAAATGCCTATACAAGCAAATGGCAAGGAGTGTTACAGTTAAATACAAATTAGATTGCCATCTCTCCACAAGTAGTTCTATGATACATTTTCCTAAAAGGTAGAAATATACACACACACACACACACACATACACATGTATATACATATAAATCTAGTTAAGCTGAAATTACTAAAAGTTATCAGTCATAGGTACCTTTAAAACTAAGAACAGGAAATTGTGTTGAGAAATAAAACAATATCTAGAAAGAAATTAAAGAAATTGTCAATGTTCTCCAACCAAAGGCACACACCTAAGTTGAACAAGTAGAGTGTATTGTTCATTGCAGTGAGAAAGAATGCATACATGGAGATGGGAGGTTGAAGGTATCTCTCTAAAAGGTCATTGGAGAGAACTCTTATAGAATTTGGGCTTGGGTTCGTGATTTCAGGAAGGTTTAAGGAAGTGGGGCAGGCTGTTAGGAAATGAGGTAATTCTATGATTGGGGGCCTTAATACATTTTATCTAGAAAGAAGGAAGACTAGAGAGAGGCTAGAGCTGTAACTGGAGAAATTGCAGTCACTCAGTATCAGCCAGGATAGGAGAACATTTGACTATTTTGGGGATTTAAACAACGTTTATGGGGGGCCGGCCGTAGCCCAGTGGATAGGGCGCTGGTTGACCACATGGGAGGCCCCGGGTTTGGTTCCCCGGGACTTCTCCCGGAGGACAGACCGCCTTGAGAATGGCAAGCCGCAGTGGGCGGGGCAGAGCCACCACGGGCAGGGCAAAAAGGCACCACGGGCAGGGTAAAGCCGCCACAGGCAGAGCAAGCCAGCCATGAAGGGAAGCAAAAAAAGCCACCTGCGAACAGAGCAGAGTCACCTGCACAGTGAGCTGACTCAGCGGTCCCCCGCAAGGGGAGGGGGGGAGGAGAGAAGAGCAGACACAGAAGAAGACACACAAAAAATGAACCCAGCAAGAGCAAGAAGGAAGGGGGGATATGTAACAAAAAAACAAAACAAAACAAAAAAAAACAATGTTTATGATTTTATCTGTGTTCAGACCTGATTATGGAGAAGTCCTGTTTTTGCCTTGGTTCATCGTGGTCACAGGATGATTTGTCTATGTTGGTGTTCTGTGAAATTGTTGAAGTTAAATAGGAGAACTCCAAGACACAGCTTTGAGTGCCAGGCCAGCTCCCAATGTCAGGGGCAGTTTACTCTGGGCACACAAGGTTTTCAGCATCTAATCATATAAAACAAATCTTCCTAATAAACAAAGAAAAAGGTCCAGAAAGACTGAAAAAAAAGTTTAGTAAATTTGTATTGTAAGCAAATAGAGAGACCCCACCCGTTTCCGGGGCTCACCTCAGGGAGGCCCCAGGAGGCCCTGCCTGCTGCTGGCTGTGGCCAGGCCAGGGGGGGTGGGGAGCCTCGCCCTGGCCTCGGGCCGTGGGGAAGGGGGCCCACGCGGTGATGGTCAGAGCTCCCTTGGGGTCAGAGCTCCCTTGGAATCACGTTCCCCAGGCGACGCCCAGGCTGGCCCTGACTGCGCTGGGCTGCTCAGGTACCTCCCCGCCTCTCTCACCCCAGACTTCCTCAGACACCCTAAGCTGTGTCCCTGGAGAGCCAAGACCTGTGTCTGCCTGTGGATGGAAGTATTGGCTGCAGTGATTTCCAGTAGTAGCAGTAGCCACAGCATCTGAAAGTATGTGCCAGGTGTTGTGCTAAGGGTTGATTTCTTTATCCCAGGAGTCTCTGTAGTTGGTGGGTTCTCAATATGTTCCAGCCCCAGACTTCTAGAACAAAAGCGAATAATAGAACTGGCAGTGAAGTACACTAACCACCCTCCTGTTCTCTGGATTCACCATCAGTGTGCACTTGGCTCTGAAGTGGCCCTGAGAGTGGGTGGAGAATTCTTCTCTGACCCTCAGCCTGAAGATGCCTCTAGAAACCTGGTGTTGATTGCAGGAGGAGTCGAGGAGTCGGAATTAACCCCCTGCTTTCCATCCTGCGACATTCGGCAGATCTCCTCAGAGAACGGGCAAGCAGAGGAAGCGGACATGAGATAGGAAAAATAAAACTATTCTACAGTGCAAAAAGTAGCAGTGAGCTCCTCTTTAAGAAAAATATCATCCATTTAGTAAAGAAGGTAGAATAACGGAGAAGGAGCTAAGCGATCATATTTCAAAAGACACGTTGTTCTATATTTGTGGCCCACCTCCGATGACGGACCTTTTCTCCAAGCAACTGGAAAACAGCCACGTTCCCAAAGAACACGTTTGCTTTGAAAGGTGGTGGTGAGGAGCAGGCAGAGGCGGTGGAGAGAGAGGTGTGGAGCCGTAGGACAGCAGCGGGTGTTAGAGTAAATCATATACGACTTCAGGACGAAGAATTTACTTCTGTCTTATTTTTTAAGCTGTGAACTAAGTGACCTGCTGGAGAGTAAAAGAAAACGCCAGCTAACAGTCTTAAAAGATGAACCTTTTGCAATGACTTCATTGATTAGGCGATTTTTTTTTACTATATTGATTTTTTTTAAAAATCAGTAACTGTTTAA
>PVKH010013534.1:0-16823 GCA_004027955.1 Chaetophractus vellerosus | reverse complement strand
GCATCTTTATTTGGCTTCAGTATTGTTTTGGTCAGCCACGGGCATGCCTTTTGAAATATACCAAAGATTGGTCGGTCTTTATAAAGGGTATTTATTTGGGGTAGAAGCTTACAGTTACCAGGCTACAATGCATAAATTTCTTCCCATACCAGAGTCCACGTGTTGGAGTAAGATGGCTGCCGACGTCTCCAGGGTTCAGGCTTCCGGGTTCCTCTGTTCCCGGGCTGCGTTTCTCTCTGGGCTTAGCTTCTGTTTCCTTCACGAGTTCAGCTGGAGACTATCGGGCGAATGGCTCACTCCAACATCAGAACTGCTTCTCAAATCTG
Source organism: Chaetophractus vellerosus (assembly GCA_004027955.1). Classification (NCBI taxonomy): domain Eukaryota; kingdom Metazoa; phylum Chordata; class Mammalia; order Cingulata; family Chlamyphoridae; genus Chaetophractus; species Chaetophractus vellerosus. Next base: position 16,497 of record PVKH010013534.1, on the reverse strand, counting down.
CTTATCTAAATATCTGCTTCTCTCATCCTGCTTCTCTCAATCTGCTTTTCTCAATCTGCTTGCTCTGCTGCTTGCTGCTTGTCTATCCTTTTATACTTGGACCACACCCACCGAGGTTTGGGGCTCAACGTCTCACTGACGTGGCAGTTAATGCCCTACTCATAACTTAATCATGCCCAGATGAACAGATTAGTGTACAAACATAATCTAATCTATATTTTTGGAATTCATAATTAAATCAAACTCAAACCATTACAGGTATTAGGGTATAGGTATCTATGTTGGCACCATAGAATGAGTTAGGGTATGTTCCTTCTATTTCTATTTTTGGAAGAGCTTAAGCAGGAATGGTGTTCGTTCTTCCTGTAATGTTTGGTAGAATACAGCTGTGAAACTGTCTGGTCCTGGGCTCCTCTTATTTAGGTGGTTTTTGATGACTGAGTCTGTCTCTTTACTAGTAATTGGACTGTTGAGTTCATTGATTTGTTCTTTCATCAGTGTAGGATGCTTGCGATTTTCTAGGAATTTGTCCATTTCCTCTAAATTATCATTCTTTTTAGCATATAATATTTCAAAGTATCCTCTTAGGATATTCTTTATTACCATGGGGTCAGTAGTGATATCCCCTTCTTCATTCCTTATTTTGCGTTTGCATCTGCTCCTCCTTTTTCTTTGTTAGTCTGGCTGAGGGTTCGTTAATGTTATTGATCTCGAAGAACCAGCTTTTGGTTTTGTTTATTTTTTCTAGTGCTTTCTTATTTTTTTATTTCATTTATCTCTGCTTTGATCTTTGTTATTTCTTTCTTTCTGCTTCCTTCAGTGTTGGTTTGTTGTTGTTAATCCAATCCTTTCTAGTGTGCAGTTAATTCTTCAATTTTAGCTCTTTCTTCTTTTTTAATATATGCATTTAGAGCTATAAATTTCCCTCTCACTACTGCTTTGGCTGCATCCCATATTTTTTGGTATGTTGTGTTCTCATTTTTTTTCATTTTGAGGTAGTTACCGATTTTCTTTGAAGTTTCCTCCTTGACTCTCTGTTTGTCCAAGAGTGTGTTGTTTATTTTCCATATCTTCATGACTAATATAGTTCTCTGGATTTTAGTGATTTCCAATTTCATTCCATTGTGGTCAGAGAAATTTCTTTGTATAATCTCAATCATTCTGAACTCACTGAGAGTTTTTCTATGGCCTAGCATGTGGTCTATCTTGGAGTATGATCCATGTGTGCTTGAGAAGATTGTATATCCCACTGTACTAGGGTATAGCATTCTGTAAATGTCTATTAGGTCCATGTCCTCTAATACATTGGACAGGTTCTTTCTTTCTTTACTGATTCTGTGTCTAGATGTTTTCTCTAATGGTGTTAATGGTGTATTAAATTCCCCCATTATAATTGGACATTCCTTTATTTCTCCACTTGATTTTTCCAGTGTTTGCCTCATGTATTTTGAGGCACCCTGATTAGGTGCATAAATGTTTATGATTGTTCTTTCTTCTTGAGAGATTGCCCCTTTTACTAATATATAGTGTCCCTCTTTGTCTGTTATAATTGCTTTGCATTTAACGTCTATTTTTCTGATATTACGATAGCTACTCCTGCCCTTTTTAATTGTATTTGCTTGTAAAATTGTTTTTCAGTGATTCACTTTCAGCCTCCATGAAACCCTGGGTCTAAAGTTGGTCTCTAGTAAACAACATATAGTTGGGTCAAATTTCTTTATCCATTCTGCCAATCTGTGTCTCTTGACTGGTGAGTTTATTCCATTTAAATTCAGAGTTATTAGTCTCAATGAATTTCTTACATCTGCCATATTTTCTTTGGATATATGTATGTCCTACAGAGTTTTGTTTGTCTTTATGTTGTTTTTGTTTTTCTTACACTCTCCTCCATCTCTCTCTCTCTCCTGTTTTTTCTGTTCCACATTTAGAGCTTCTTTTAGTATTTCTTGCAGTGCAGGTATCTTATTGGCATATATCCTTAATTTATATTTATCTGTGAATATTTTCAACTCTCCATCATTTTGAATGCCAGTTTTGTTGGATAGAGAATTTGTAGCTGAATGTTTTTTTTTCTCTTTTAGGACCTTGACTATGTCATACCACTGTATTCTTGCCTCCATGGTTTCTACTAAGAAGTCAGCACTTAATCTTATTGTGCTTCCCTTATATGTGATGGTTCTCTTTTCTCTTGCTGCCTTGAGTATTTTCTCTTTGTCTTGAGCATTGGACATTTTGACAAGTATATGTCTTGTGGTTAATCTGTTGGGATTTATACTGTTTGGGTCCTGCATACTTCCTGAATATTTACATCCATCTCCCTCATTAGGGTTGGGAAGTTATCAGCCATTATTTCCTTCAAAAGTCCTTCTGTTCCCTTTCCCTTCTCTTCTACTTCTGGGATGCCTATGATGCATATATTTGTATGTTTTGTGTTATCAGTTAAATCCCTGAGTCCCTGATGGGTTTTTTCTATCCTTTTATCTATCTTTTCTACTATCTGTTTGATTTCAGATGTACTCTCTTCCACATCACTAATTCTTTCTTCTGTCTATTCAAATCTGCTGCTTTGGGAATCTGCCGTCTTTTTGCTTTCTTGGATTATGCTATTCATCAATTTTGTGTAAATTACCTTTTTAGGTATGTTTATAATTTCTTCAGTGTATGCTTCCAGTGTCTTCTTAATATCCTTAATCTCTTCCTTCATTTCAATAAGTTTTTCATGGTATTTGTTTGGATATTTTTGATTAGTTGTTCTATGTTCTGCCTCTCTTCCTGGATTTTGATTTGTTCTTTGGAATGGTCCATGTCTCCCAGTTTCTCAGGATGGCTTTTAATTTTTATTGCCCTCTGGTCATCATTTTTTCTTGATGCATTTATTCAGTTGATTAGCTTTTCTCTCTGCTCTAGAGTTTTATTTAGCTTGTAGTTCTGTGTGTGTGTGTTAAGCTTTCTCCTTGATACTTTATTCCTCTTGTTGTATTTCCTTGATTTTTGATTTTTTCTATGTTCCCTTGAAGTAAGAACATTAGGGCCAGAGCAATCAAAAGGAGTAAGAAAGGAAAAGGGACAATAACACTATTGATAAAAGTTGGTATAGGGGCTGTATCAGATTTTGTAAATTGAAAGTTACTCTTGTAGGCAGTGTAGAGTAATAGGGGAAGAAAATTGGAGTGCCTACAATGGAATGGTTGATAAAATAGAGAAAAATATATAGAATATTTTATGAGGCCAGAATGATGAGGAGAGAGAAAATTAATAAAGAAAGCCTGGGACAAAAAAGCTAATATGAAAAGAAAGAAAGAAAAGAGAACAGAATAGACAGGATAGTAGTTAACAAGGGTGAATTCGAGTGCAAATGAAAAAGGGTGCAATGTAAGAACCACGACAGAAATCTGAAGGTAGAATGATGAAGGAAGGAGAAGAAGTAGCATTGGTAGAGACAATCACTATACACAGAGAATGGAAATAAAGGATGAAGAAGAGCAGCAAAGAAGTAAAAGGCTATCAGCACCTAATTTTAAGAAAGACAAGAGGAGAGAGTAGAGGTCAGAAGCACAGAAGCATACAGTCAAAGGATGAACAGCATTCCTTTGACCCCTTGTGGAGCCCCTCAGCCTGTGTTCATTCATCAATTGCCCTGCAGCCTTCTCTCCCTTCTCTCTGCAGTCTTTGAGGCAGAATTTAGTGTTTAAAGCAGCTAGTCAATACGTTTCTCTTACTCTTTTCTTTGATGAAATAAGGGTCCTTAAAGAACGCCTCTTCTAGCCCACTCACTCCTGTGAGGGTGCCCCAAATAGGCTTGTAGAGCCTTATCTATTACTTCCCAATCCCTGACACCCCCAAGTGGGCTTAGACAGTTTACTCAGCACAGAGCTCTAAAATTGCTGGCTCCACCCTTTGGCGCTTTGCTGAATCTAGCATCTGTGTTACATTTAGGTACATTAGGTCAATTAGCTGTGCACCACAGATTCGCCTCTCCCCTCAGCCCAACACCACTTCCAGCTGGCTAATTCACTCCCAAAAACTGCTGGGGGTTCCTGGTGACCAAACCCACAGAAAGGAAACCCCTCCCATCCTTTGCTAGAACCTTCCCACCCTCACCTGTCTACCGATGTCTATTCAGACTGCCCAGCCCCCCACCCAGAGTACAGGGTTTAGCTGCCTGTGATTCCAGCTGGGGAGCAAATAACTCACAATTTTATGCTGAGCAGTCCACCTCACAGTCCAGTTGCCTCCAGACCGATGCACCCAAGTCCTCTGTCCCCCATGATCCCAGAAAAGACCATTCTGGCAGGCCCCCATCCCGAATCAGCCAACCTCTACTTGAGAGTGGTGAGTGCATACCTAAACCAACCATTATGATTTCCATTTTTGTAAAATTGCAAGCAAGTTATCCATGCAAAGAGAAAAATTTTTTTATAATATTTGTTTTTAGAAACAGCAATATGCTTTATATATTCTCCAGCCCTCTGTTTTTCCTTCCTGGTATTTATACATTTCCAACTTCATTGGCTATTTCTATTGTTTATATAACCATATTTATAAATGACACACATGGTTTTTCTTTCTTTCACTGGTCCCAAACTCATCCATACTTGTACAGATTTTTAATCTGTCCACATATTCCTAGCATAGTTATTTTGTTTGTGTGACATTTTTGAGTTGCATAATTGTACCATATTATTTTATCTTGGAATTAGTCTCTATTTTTACAGAGGTATTGCTCATATTTATGGCGATTCTTGCTTACCTGCTCTTACTGAGGAATGGTAATATAGAGATCAATGAGAGGGTTGTATATATAATCTTTCAATGTATGAACCTCATTCCTCTGTGCTCTGTCTGGGCTATGTTAGAGAGGATGCACTGATATCAGTGAAACTAGATCATAGGTCACAAAGCAATATCTTAGACATTTCATAATATGTGTGTCTTGAAATCCCCACTACAACCAAACTTACTCTTGAGGAATCATCCATTTTAGGCATTATTTTTAAAAGTTAATCATTCATGTATAAACTATTATCCAAACAGTGCTTAAATCAGAGAGATTCTGCTTAAAAAGACATAAGAATTTAGCTGAAAGGAAGTACTTGAAGTATAATTTCAGAAGCAAAGAAATGTAGGAATAGACATCAGCAAGGTGATGGAATAGTTAGCTCCCATCCTCCAGCATATATATATATATGCATATATATATATGTAGAAAATATAAGAACTAACTTTTTAAGAACTCTGAATTTCAGTCAGAAATTTACTACCACAAGGGGGTAAACAGCTATAAACAAAACAAAATAATATAGGATTTAATCTTTTCCTATGTAACTACCTTCACTGGTGCTATTTATTTCTCCTCATGGTATCAAAATATTGTCTAATCTGTTTTTTAATTTTTACTTTTTATCTTGTGTACTTTTATTTCCAATTGAAGGAGTTCCTTTACTATTTATTTTAGTGGGTATCTTCTGTTAACAAATTATATCAGCTACTTACGTTTAAATTTCTTAAGTTGTCCTTTGTTTTTGAAAGATAAAGTTGCTGGATTGGGAAATTCTTGATGACAGAATTTTTAAGAAATTTAAATTTGCCATCCCACTGACTTCTGGAAGACAGTGCACTTTTTGGGGGTACCTTGAGGTGGAAGTAATTTCTCTATTGATATTTTCAAAATCTTTGTCTTTGGATTTTGATAATTGTATCATAATGTGACTTGGTGCAATATCCTCCTGGGAATACTTGGACTTTCCTGGCTGTGAATATTGATGTCATTCATCATATTTGGGAAGTTTTCATCTATAATTTCTTCAAATGCTTTTTCTGACCCTTCCTCTTGCTCTTATCCTTCTGGGACTCCAGTGATGGGAATGTTCACATATTCAATGGAGTCCCACAGTTCCAGGAGCATCTGTGAATATTTCCTCCTTAGCTTTCTTTCTGTGCCACACACTGGATAATTTCTGTTTTCTTGTCTTCATGTTTGTTGATCTTTTCTTCTACCTATTCAAATTTGTATCAATCCATCTACTGAGTTTCACATGTTAATTATTGTAAGGTGAAGCTCCAAAATTTCTCTTCAGTTTGATTTTAAATTTTACATGTTTAATTTATTATAAAATATTTTTCTAATTTCCTTTAGTTCTTTTTGTAGTGATACTTTTAGTTTACTGAGCATATTCAAGAAGACTGATTTAAAATATCTGACTAGTAATTCCAAAATAAGGTCTTCATCATGGATGATGTATGGAAAATTATTTTTCCTATATATGAGTCATAATAACTAATTATCCCTGTGTTTTGTAATTTTTATGCTGATGACTGGACATTCTGCATAGTATGATGGTATAACTCTGGAAATCTAATCTGACCACTCTGTCATTCTTATTTTAATTTTGTGGTTTTTGTTGAGGTCTGGGACCATCAAGTGGTAACATTTTCAGACTAATGTGCTCCCAAACTGGAAATGGAAAGAGAAAAGTTAAAAATGTGCACTGCTCCTTAAAGATTCCTCTACTGTTTCAACCTGAATGGGGCAGAAACAATTCCACGCTCTGAGACAAATGTGGGGATATCTGAAGCAGCTGATCAAAAACAGTAATCAGGGATCAGATCCCTCACCCCATCGAGTTGCAAGAGAAGAATAACATAGACCAGCCTGCTACTAGGAAGCAGCTCCATGATTGCTGGTTTGCAGACCCCTCTGCTGACTGCCAAGCAGTTGGGGGGAGTGTAATGATAGCCAATTCCCAGAAGAAGAAATTTGCAGAACTTACTGCTATGAACCAGCCTTTTACATCCAAATCTTCCTTGGATGCTGCAAGCATGCCTTGAGATTCCAGAATTCCACAACAGTACATTCAGACAATTTTTCCTCATTCAATATTATTTTGGTGGAGGACAAATTCCTGAAACTTCCTACCCTTCCATCTTCCCTTAATCATTAAACCTTCTTCACCAATCTATTGTATTTTCTTTTTGCTTATCAAAATATTTATTTTAGGAACCCCATTAAAAAAGATGCTCTGCAGTAGAAAGATGCCCTGACAAGACCCTTAGATTTTTGTCTTCTCTGTATTTTTATCCATTTACAATCAATGAAAACAATTTTATGGTTAAAATAAAAGGAGATATTGCCTAATCTGACTTTATTCAGGAGTTTATATAAATATATGATCCTGGAGATAGGTGAGGGAGGGAAGACACTGCAAGAATTGTGGCTTACTTCTCAGCTGATTTGGGGACACCAACCATATAGAGTCTCAAATCCAGGGTGGGGTGGGGATAGCTGAGCTCACAGACCCCACTGCAATTTTCTGAGGATCTTGGCCCCCTGGGTGAGGGCATCTCCCACAGCCTTCAGTTGCTTCAAGAGTTCCTTGCACTTTGAACCTTCATTGTCAGTGTGGCTAACACCTTCCACATCAGCTGCAACCTCCATGGCCTCTCTCATCTGCAGTCCCATAAAATGCATGAAAAGGAGTGAGCAGCAGTGGTCAGATAGAGACCATGGTGATGGTGCCAGAGAGCTGGTCTGTAGGACTCTTGGCATGAACAAGGGCCTCTGGACTCCAGGGCCAGGTGCTCTGAGCTCCGACATCTCTTTTGGCTTACCCCATGCCCAGGTGACATTGCATGCAGATAACCCAGGTTGAACCGCTCCTGCCTCTGGACATGCCTACCACTGTCTATACTGCCCACAGCCTACAACATGCAGTGATGGAATAATTGGAGACTCAGCCAAGATTTGGGAGGATGAGGCAGATACCACCAGCAAGATACTCAAATCTTGCTGGAAATCATGCAGAATTCCACCTACTAGGGCAGAGATCCCTCCAGGGGGCTGAACTGAATTCAACGACAGGGGTGTGAAACCAAAGCAAGCATGGGGCAATGCGGATTTCTGTCCTAAGGTAGCAGTTATTATAGATGTGGCTTCTTCTAACCACTGCTGAGGTTAAAACACGAGCTACAGCCTCCCTCCAATGTAGGCTCCTTTCAAGAGACTGGAAACCATTTTAAGAAAATATAGTTTTGCTTAACAGAATAAGAAAACAGTAATAAACTCCTCTTTTCAGTAAAATTAGCTACTGTTGATCCTATCATGACAAAGATGGTGGCCAATCTTGCCTTCCCCTCCAGAATCTACCATTTCCCAGAGGTCAGATGTGGGAAACCAGGCATAAGGTTTGTGCCTTACAGAGCCTATTAGTCTCAGTTGCTCCAATTTCTTCTGGAGTTTTGCAGTGGGCTCTCAGACATATGTCTCATATCTCCCTGAGCTTCAGGTCTTTGAGCGTTTCAAGGGCTTCTGTCCTTTCATCTAAGCTCTAGGTGAAGCAGAAGTCTTTTACCTCACATTCCAGGATCAAATGACAGCTTCTTTTTCCTCTGTGTCTCTGTTTACATCAGACCCAGCAAGAATGCTGAGAGTCCACCTGAGTCATGTCACACAGACAAAGTCCAACCTAAAGTGTCTCACACCTACAGGAATGGATTACTCCCAAAGCATAACCTTTCTCTTTTTGGGGTTAATAAAATAATTTCAAAATGCCATATAATGAATGAAATAAATCCAAAAATAGCATTGAATGTTAACTGAAAGATGCAAAATACAAGATTATTTGCCTTATCTATTATAAAATATTAATATGTATGTGTACAGAAGTGATTAATAGAACACATATAAACAGATAACTTGTCAATAATTTCTGATTGTTCATAAATTTTCCCTTTAAAATGGCATTATGCTATTATAATTTTAAATGGAATGTAAAGCAATTTAAATGTGAAAAGGAAAATAATATTAGTAGTCTTGGCATATTGTGGATAGCTGGGAAAGAAAACTCATAATCCTAAGTGAAGGAATGCAATTTTCCCTACAATAAAAATTACTTGCCAAGTGACTTTTGGCAAAAAACATGCAGAGATATCTCAGGGGATAGGAAGTGCAACATCATTGCAGATATGAGGAAGTCTTATTTTCAAAATGCCTTAGAGTTGATAGGGTGAATATATTCACATTCATTCATTTATGGAGTACTCACCTTTAGTAATCCATTATGTACAATTTCCTTCCAAATCCTAAATATTTTCAATGAATTTATAGTACTCATATTGAAATGCCATGGAGAAATAAACAGATCCAAAGGGAGTATGCCTATTTTGGAAGTGAAACATGAATAAGGGTAGGTTATGGTAAAGGCAAGAGCTGCATGATAATTTTTGGCCCCTTTCTTATCAGTAATTTCAATATCATATATTTATTGAGGTTCTTAAAAGTCCCAGAACCTAGTTTTTTTTTCTGAAGTGGCAAAATAAATAAAATTATTCACCCCTTTATATCCTAATAGGGATAAAACAAAATAAACAACAAAGTAATAGGTGTGAGAAACAATCATCTCCTAAGGTTCTGGGAATTTCCTTGTGCACAGTTTCAGACTCCAACCATATTCTACAACTGACATTGTCCTCAACATCAGCACATGTAGCACTGATTTGTTTAAACTTGACAATACCTGCCTCCACACTAGAACATGATTTGTTCTCCCTTACCTACCTCTAGCTCATATGTTCACAGCATACATAAATATTCTCTAGTAACTTCACACCTCAATATATGGTTTCTCCTCTAAGTACAAGCAGTATATGAGGATATGAATCACTTCTTTGATTTTATTCTTCTGTGACTACCTGGCCTATAGGTGCTGGACTAAATTACTAAGAAAGTAGTGAAGATATGTTTTATTATTCACTCCCTGACCCAAACTGTGGATCACAGATACATGGGCTCAAACAATAATGGATAATAAGGATCATGTGCATCAATCTTTTGATTAGGAAGCTCTAGTCACTTGAAAAAAAATCCATTTCTCACTTAAGAAGAGTCTTCTGGTTCAGTCAGGAGTACATAGATGGAGTTGGCAGTAAGATGGCATTAGTTTAAGTGGGCACTCACCATCTCTCTCATAAAAGATAAATGATTTGAGACAGGATCCAGCCCAAGTGATCTGTTCAGGGAGCCCACGGAGTAGGAGCCTTTTGGGCATTGATCTGGAGGGAGCTGGACATGGAGATAGATTGCTCAAGAAAAAAAAATACATTAGTTTTAGTTCCCTGGAAATAATGGAGAGCTAAGCCCCACCCTCAGGACAAAGATCCAGGATAAGCCCAGACTCCCACTGGCTACCCATTGAGAGGGAACATTCTCTGAGAGTGGGAGGGTTCTGGCAAGGGGCAGAGAAGGGTTTTCTTTCTGTGGGTTTGTTTGCCTGGACCCACATAGACCTTTGCAGAGCACACCAGCCAGCTTGAAGTGGCACCAGGCTTAACTAACTGCCCTGGAACACAGAGCCTTGGCCTGAGAGAGGGCAAAGTCAGCAAATTTAATAATTCTATATTGAGGACTATCAGAATTCCAACTCTCCTAAAGGAGTCAGGCAGTGTTGTTTTTCTTCTTTTGTTTCTTGTTCTTCTTTCCACTTTCCTCCCCTGTTTTTTTTTTAAATAGGTCCTGCTAACTTGTTTCTTCTTTGCTATCATTCTCCATGCTTGTACTTATTTTGTCTGACACTATCTTTTTTTAATATAACTTTTTAATTTTTAAAAAGATACTTATTGCATAAATGTTATACAAAATTGTAGGAATTCCCATATGCTTTCCCTCCCACACCTTCTACAACCTTCCACATAAACATCCTTCATTAGTGTGGCAGATCACCTGCAATAGATATACACATCTTGGGTCTTTGCCACTAAGCATGGACCATAGAACACATTGTAGACCACACTCTTTCCCACACAGTTCTGCGTGTTATATGATGATATAAAATGGCCTATATCTGTCATTGCAATGTCACTCAGTATAATTCCCAAAACACAAAAAAATCCCCTGCATTACAACTGCTTTACCCATTTCCTGTCCCTAAAGTGTCCCGTGACCACTGGCTACACATTAATGTTGTAATTACTTCCATTGCATGAATCACAAAATGTCTATAAAATGATACCAGTAAGTCCACTCTAGTCCATAGCTCTTCCCCCAACCCCGAGGAGTCTGAGATGGTGATGTCCACTCCACCTCCAAGTGAGAAGGGGCTTATATCCCATGGATAAATTGTATGGGATTATCCTGCCTGCAGTTGCAGACTCTCTCCACTCTGTGGGATGGCCATTGTCCATCATCACCTTCCCACTAGGTGTCCAGGGTAAGTCCATTGAGCTGTAGGGTAGGAGTTTTAGCTCCACTGAGATACCAGGCTCAGCTAGCACATGGAGCACCCAAAGACTCTGGTCTCTGGAAGTACACCTACAAACTCTGGCACCATATATAGGTTTGAATAGAAGGGATAGATGGACCATGTGCAGGGAAGACATATTTGGGTCCAACCCTGTCACTCTTAGGAGCAATATTCCAAAGCAGGGCCCACTGATAAGGCACCAAACTCTGGGTGTATCGACCCTGATATAGGACCTGGGTGATTCCAGAGCCCTCAGGAGCCCCTCTGTTTGGGATGATATCCACATTGGAAGCCTATGAGTCCTAATGAACTGTGCATTACCTCTGGGATGACCTCCTGATATACTTTGTAGTCTCTTAGACATATGAACTCATTTGTCTTTACTTTTTCCCCATTTATTTGAGGTCTTTTTCCAATTGTATTGCCTGTTGGCACTTGTGAGTAATCCCTCATTGCCAGGCAGGCTCATCCCCAGGAGTCATGTCTGGTGCTGGGAGGAAGGTAATGCATTCATATGCTGAGTTTGGCTTAGAGAGCCAAACATTTAAGCAACAAGGAGGCTTTCAGGAGGCAACCCTTAGGCACTCCTTAACAATAGCCTAAGATTCAATTTCCAGAGCACAGACTTATAAGGCTAGTCATCAATAAGAAGAGCCCAGTGGATCATCCTCCAGTGCTAGACAGTGCCCCTGCACTTAGGGGACTGTTGCTACTCCCTTGGAAAATATGGCAGAGCTCTCCAGGCTGGGAATTCAGTATTCAATCATTTATTGAGTGGTTCTCCACCCACTGTGACCATGCCCCATAAGCAATTGAACAATTTCATATACTTTATGTATGTTCAGGTGAACTTCCTCACTTGCACCCCCATCCCTGACACCCCCTATCAATGATCGTCTCCCCCCCAGTTGTATCCCTCTTGTGATCCAAAGCTTCTTTAAAGATGAAGCCAATACAAAAGCCAAATACAATTAATAGGAAAATGAAATAATAATGATATGTTTAAATGTAAGAGATAAAAGACATGAAAACTTTAAAAACTTAAAAATGAAATAAAATTAAAGGATTGGGTTATTGAAAAAAAATTAAAAATTGAAAAATATATTTTGACATTTTGCTTTTTATTACTGAAATATCTGGTGTCCAGTCTGTACTGTGGCACCTTCCCCCTCTCACTCCCCAGTGTCTCACTACTTTTCATTTAATTTTCAAAGAAATTTTAGGTGACAGCAAAATCACACAGAGAATACAAGACTCTCTCATATACCCAAACTCCTCCCACTTTCCTCACCCCCTATTAAAACCTTTTTGTATGTGGATCATCACATTTTTAAGACTGATGTTCAGATAGTGAAACATAAGTACTAAACATTTTTAATGGTTTACAGTATGGTCTACATTTTAGATTGTACACTTTTATAAATTTTGATGATATTTACCATGTCCTGTGTCCTTCACTGTAAGGTAATGAAAATAATTTCCATCAACCACTAAATACCCCCTGTTTGATTTATTCTGTTCCTCCCTCCCCATACCCCAGGACCCATGATTACCCTCTGACTTGACTCATTGGGTGACAAGATTCATAATTACATGCAAAAAGAGGACAAACACTGGTTTGTCCTCCACTATTATGAACCGCCCTTGCTCTTAAAAGATGCCCACCTATCTATTACTGAGAAAATCAGTCCTCCCAAAGATGAGAGCCCATCTCCTTCCCTCTCATTGTGTGGGTCTCCACCCACTGATGAAACACATTATGACAGGATGAATATGCACACACTACCTAGAAACCTGCTCCAGATGTGCCCTGTCTGGAGTGACCCCCAAACCAACAACCTAGAGCAGTGACACTTCCTTGTCATTGCCATAGTAGCATTCCCATCTCTGTACATTCAAACTCATACCAACAAATCCCAAGTGTTCACCTGGTCCTGCTCCCATCTCTTCCTGCAGTATCCTGGGTATTTGAACCCACCTTTCCAAACTACCCACATGTCAACCCTGCACCACCTAATCCAATATATCACTGCCCTCCTGTCCTATCCCTTCAATAAACAGATGCAATCAATTACTTTACCATAGATTATGACCATATGGGGGATGGCTCAGAACTTTGTCTTCTCTTCCTCTTTCTTGTAAACCTATCTTTCAGACAATAGCTCTCAGAGACTGCTTAATTTCCTTAATTCATATCAGAGAGGTCAGGTACTGTTCACCCTTCAATGCCTGGCTTGCTTCACTCAACATAAAGTCTTCCAGATCCATCCATGTTATCCCTTGTGTTAGCACATTATTCATTCTTACAGCTGAGTAATGCTCCATTGTATGTATGTACCACATTTTGTTTATCCAATCATCTGTTGATGGGCACCTGGGTTGATTACAACTTTTGGCAATAGTGAAAAATGCCGCTATGAACATTAGTGTGCATATATCTGCATCTTTGCTCTCAGTTCTTCTGGGTATATACCCAGCAGTAGAATCGCTGGATCATATGGAAGATCTATAGTTAGTTTTTCAGGAACCATCAAACTGTCCTCCACAGTGGCTGGATCATTCCACAATCCCTTCAAGAGTGGATGAGTATTCCTATTCCTCCACATCCTCTCCAAAACATATAGTCTGCTGATTTTTAAAATAGCTGCCATTCTAATGTGAGTAAGATGGTATCTCAATGTAGTTTTGATTTGCATTTTTCTAATAACTAGAGATGTCAAGCATTTTTTCATGTGCTTTTGAGCCATTTGTATTTCATCCTTGGAGAAGTGTCTTTTCAGGTCACGTGCCCATTTATTAAATGGGTTGTTAGTTTTTGTTATTTCCAAATTGTAGGATTTTTCATAAATACAGGATATTAGGCTCCTATCAGATATATGGTTGCCAAATATATTCTCCCATTGGTTTGGATGCCTTTTTGTTTTCTTGATAACATCCTTTGAGGTGCAAATGTTTTTAACTTTGAGGAGATCCCTTTTATCTATTTTATCTTTTGCTCCTTATGTGTTGGGTGTGAAGTTCATGAAACCATTTCCTATTACAAGGTCCTGTAGATGCTTCCTTATATTATCTTCCAAGGTCTTTATGGTCTTGGCTCTTATATTTAGACATTTGATCAATCTTTAGTTGATTTTTTAAAAAGGTGTGAGAAGGTGTTTCTCTCTCATTCTTTTGGATATAGATATCTGGTTCTCCATGCCCCACTTGTTGAAGAGGCCATTCTCTCCCAACTGGTTGGGCTTGGTAGCCTTGTCAAATATGAGCTGAATGTGTATGTGAGGATATATATCAGAACTCTCAATTCAGTTCCATTGGTCAACCTGTCTATCCTTGTGCCAATACCATGTGGTTTTTGCCACTACAGCTTTTTAGTATGATTTAAAGTCAGGTAGTGTGATACATCCAAATTCATTTTTCTTTTTCAATACGTCTTTGTTGATTCATGACCTCTTACCCTTTCAAATAAATTGTGTAGTTAGTTTTTCCAATTCCTTAAAAATATGGTGTTGATTTTTATTGGAATTGCATTAAATCTGTGGATTAGTTTTGGTAGGATAGACATCTTGAGGTTCTATCAATGAACAGGGAATATTCTCCCGTGTATATGTCTTCTTTGGTTTCCTTTAATTGTGCTGTGTAGTTTCTGTATATAAGTCCTGTACATATTTAGTTAAATTTATTCCTAGGTATTTGATTCTTTTAGTTACTATTGTAAATGTGTTTTTCCCCCTGATTTCCACCTCCAATTGGTGGTTATTGGTGTACAGAAATACTACTGATTTTTGAACATTGATCTTATAGCCTTCAATGTTACTGAACTCCTTTATACATTTTAGAAGGTTTGTTGTAGATTTCTCAGGGCTTTCTACATATAGGATCATATCATCTGCAAACAATGAAATTTTTCCTTGTTCTTTTCCAATTTGGAATCACTTTATGAATTTTTCTTGCCTCAGTGTTCAAGGAAATACTTCTAAACAATGTTAAATAGAAGTGGTGATAGTGGTCATCTTTCTCTTCTTGCCGATCACAAAGGGGCTGCTTTAAGGATATCACCAATGAAGATGATGTTAGCTTTGTGTTTTTCATATATACCCTTTATCGTGTTGAGAAAGTTACCTTCTGTTCCTATATTTTGCAGTGTTTTTATCAGGAAAGTGTGCTGTATTTTGTTGAATACTTTTTCTGCATCTATGGAGGTGATCATATGATTTTTTTCTTTCTATCTGTTTATGTGGTGTATTACATTGATTGATTTTCTTATGTTGAACCATCCTTGAATACCCAGGATGTAATCCACTTGGTCATGGTGGATAATTCCTTCGATATCTTCTTTTTTAAAATTTTTATTTATTTTTATTTTTTAATATATCTATATATATTTTTAGGATACATTGATTATATAAATGTTACACAGAGATTCCATGAGTACCCATATGCCACACCCCACCCCTCCCAAAACCACCCACATACACATCCCTCAGTGTGGCATAATGCCTCTGATAGATATACACATTTTAGGACTTTGCCATCAAGCATAGATCACAGTTCAGGCTGTAGACGACCCTCTCTCCCATACAGATCCAATGATACATGATCATACAAGGATGGAGGACCTACATCCTCCATTGCAGCATCATCCATGACAATTCTCAGGTTCCCCCCAAAAAAACCTGCATTACAATTGCTCTTTCCTCTCCCTGATCCCAAAGTGTTCAGTGACCCTGGCTCCACATAATTTTGCAATTTCTTCCATTGCATATGTCACAAGTCTATATCAGGACTTCAACAAGTCCATTCTAGTCCATAGTTCTTCCCCAAACCCAAGGAGTTTGGAATGGTGATGTCCTCTCCACAACCAAGGGAGAGGCGGCTTATATCCCTTGGATACAATGGAAGGGATTATCCTGCCTGCAGCTGCAGGCTCTCTGCATTCCCCTGCATAGCCGTCTTCAATCATCAACTCCCAACTAGGTGTCCTGGTTGAGTCCATTGAGTTGTAGTGTAGGAGTTGCAGGTCCACAGAGTTTCTGGACCTGGTTGGCATATAGTCAGCCTGCAGTCTCCGGTCTATGGAAGTACAACTAAAACTCTGGCATCAAATATAGGTTTGAATAGAAGAGACATTTGGACCATGTGCAGTGAAGACATATTTTGGTCAGTTTCTGTCACTCTCAGGAGCAGGAATTCCAAGTTAGGGCCCACTAATAAGGCACCAAACTCTGGGGCTATCTGCACTGGCATAGGACCTGGATAACTCCAA